>CAUYQG010040709.1:0-20910 GCA_963574415.1 Tarsius wallacei
TTGATTTATTGTAGAGATGAGGTCTCGCCTGCCCAGGTGGGTCTCGAACCCGCGGGCTCAGGCAATCCACTCACCTCAGCCTCCCAAAGGTGCGGGATTACAGGCTGAGCCACCGAGCCCGGCTTGTAACTATTTTTTAAATGTCGCTTTAGTGATAGAAATACAAATGGAATGACAATTTATAAACTAGTGCATGTTCTCTTCTATTTTGGTTATGACTAGCACAGACTGCTGTGATATTATAGAAATTTTAATTTATATAAACCTGCCACAGGATACTTATTCTGCTGGCCTCTGACACAATTAGAATTGAAATATTTAGTGATCGATGAGAAAACTAACCCAGAAAGCTGCCTAGCTCAGGGACAACCTTCTGCAGGCTGATAAGACAGCAAATAATACTCTGGCAGGAATGAAAATGAAGATATGTATGAGGAATGGTTGAAGAAAATGAACTAGAGAAGACAACTGCTTCACGTGTGGAAAAGGATGAACGCTTGATCGGTACCACCCTGAAAAGGCAGGTCAGGACCAGTATGCGGACATCAGCTGGGGGGTGTTTCAGTTCCCAGTGACAAAGCAAAAGTCATGATTGTCTAATGGAGTTGCCGCAGCAGTTGCCTTATCAACAGGAACAAGTAAGGAGAGAAGGTGTAGGTATAATCCCTATGTATTCACTAATTCCACAAATGATTACTAACTCTGTATTGGGCATCATGCAAGATGCTGGAAATACTATGGTAAGCTAAGATAGACATGGCACACGCCATCTTGGATCTGATAATGTTCTGGGGAAGGCAAGGAGGATTCTGGGCATCAGTGCAGAACCACAGCTACAGAGTGTGCTGTTGTGGGGCAGTGGATGGACTGTGAGGCTGAGCTGGAGTAGGGTTCAGAGAAACTTCCCTACGAAAGAATACCCTTGAGATGAGATCAAAGTAGGAGGGGAAGCAAGCCATGATAAGGTTCAGGATGTAAAAAGAAATCCAGAAATTAGGAATTCCAGTGTGCAGAAATAGGAAAACTAGGAAAGAGTAAAAGAGCCCCTGTAGGTCATGTTTAGGAATTTTGTCTTATTTTAGGGAAAAAAGGGAAAATCATTAAAGATGTTGTTCTGGTTTGAATGTGTACCCCAAAAAGCATGTGCTGGAAATTTGATTCTCAATGCAACAGTGTTGCGAGGTGGGGCCTGCTGGGAGGTGTTTATGTCATGAGAACTACACCTTCACGTATAGATTCAGTGTCCATTATGAGAGGGCTCCAGCCCTCAAGTTCAATATCTTGCTTGCTCTGGTCACTCTTTTGCAGCTCTGCCTTTCACCAGGATAATGCAGCACGAAGGCCATTGGCAGATGCTAGCAAGGCATTTTTTTGAGAGGTAAAAGTATGGTAACTTGGTCACGTTTGTACTTTCAAAAAGTCACCTTGGGCTGGGCACAGTGGCTGTCATCTGTAACTCAGCACTTTGGGAGGCCAAGGAAGGAGAATCTTTTGAGGCTAGGAGTTCAAGATCAGCCTGGACAACACAGCAAAACCCTGTCTCCACAAAATTTTTTAAAAATTAGTCAGGCATGGTGGTGTGCACCAGTAATCCTTGCTATTTTGGAAGCTGAGTCCAGGAGTTTGATGCTGCAGTGAGCCAAGATAGCACCACTGCACTCCAGCTTAAGTGACAAAGCAAGACCCTTGTCTCTCTCTCTCTCCTTTTTTTTTTTTTTTAAGATGTGGGGTATAAATACCCAGCTCAAAATGACAAAAAGTTAGATTATTGGTAGTACACACCTAACAAAATGTGACAACTGATAAAGATTAGGAAAAAGGGAGACATGTTTAATCTGAACAGAACAATTCTTTCTCATCAGATTCTTCAGATAGAAACCCTACACTTTGAAATCACAACTTTAGAGTACAGTATTGAATAATATGTTGTTGGATATACAAAAGACTAAATTAATTTTAATAATGGTATACAACTTATTATTTTCCAGCAAATCATCTTTTTGTCTTCATAAAATATTCTTTAAGAACAGCTTATGGTGGACCTTGAACAATTATCATAATACTATAAGAAAGGGATTGGCAGTAGTGGGAAACTGCCAGGGGTCGGGGGGTGGGATTGGCAGTTGAGGGAAACTACCAGGGGAGGGAGAGGCACACCTCATCAACAAGGGTACCTGCACAATCAATGTTTGTATACCTAACCCTGAATTGTACCCCACATCTTTAAAATAAAAAATTAAATTAAATTAAATTTTTAAAAAGATGTGGGGTATAATTCAGAGTTAGGTACATAAATAAAAAACATGTCGTACATGTACATGATGGAATATTACGTAGCTATAAAGAAGGACAAACTTATGGACTTCATGGCAACTTGGGTGGATTTTAGAGTCCATCATACTCAGTGGTTTATCACAGAAACAAATAACTGAATACCACATGTTCTCACTCATAAGTTGACTCTTGTCTCTTTATAAGAAACAAAGTCACTTCGACTGCAGAATGGAGAATGGATGGATGGGTCCAGAGTGTGTCCTAAGAGGCAGAAGAAGCCTGACTGCCCCAAGGTGAGATGCTACCAGACCTAGAATTTTAACATCCTAAGATGTCTGTATTTAGAGTTTATGACTTTTGCTTCAGTCATTTACTAGTTGAGCCAACATTCAACATGCTAAATTATATTTTGAAAATAAAATTTAAATTTTATGTCATTATTATGAATCCCTTAATTTTTCAGTGTCTCTGATATTACTGCTGTGGCTGCCAACAATATTTTCTTTTGACTTCAGGAATATTATTCTGTATTCTTAGCTGTGTAAATGTAATATAATTGAACTACATAATGTTATTCACTCAATCAGAATAATCACAAAAGAATACATTATTTATTTATTTATACCAAATGTTGTTTCACATAGCTGTAGGCCATATTTCACAGAGTAACAAAATAAAGTCAATCTGAAAAATAAGCTGTTTGAAAAGTCTGCAAAACATAGGAGAAACTTACATTTTTCTCACCTCCATATTTGCATCATTTCCTGTGGTGACATATACTTAATACATTGAAGAAGAGAGACCATAATAGCTTTCACATGGAGTCATTTTTTAAAAAATGTGTTTATAAAGATTTTATGGGAGAGAGTTTGGAGAAGTCAAAAAGGAGTTGCTATAATTCAAAGTTATTTTCTATAAGTGTCCGGAAAACAAAGCCCATAATTTCCTAGGGCTGGTTGTTAAATCAATATGAATTAATTTTCTTATTCCCCCATACAACTTGTCATTTTTTCTACAGAGAACATGTATGCAAAACTTGTAGTATTTATTTTATTTTACTTTTACAGTGGTTTATTTTGTGATTTAACTCAGTCACTTACAGCACGCTAGCTGAGAAAGACTTTTTGTTTGTTGTGGGTGGAGGGTGAGGATGGATGAGAGAAAACTTTAAAGTAAAGAAACAGGATGAATCCCACTTAGAATAAAAAGAAAGGATATAAACTTTGGGTTGTGGTAGAAAAAAGTAATACAATGGCATTATGCTGTTTTTGCACGAGCCTTGCCATGAGTCTAGTTTGACATCTGACATTTCGATAATAAAAAACAACAAAAAATAGCCAACAACAACAAAAACACACACATACACTCCTGGGATTATCCTATTAGGGGACAAATCTATCAGTTGTGCAATACGGATCTAGTGTTTAAGAAAAACAGACTTACAGGAGTGTGGGCATACCCCCCACCTTCCATCCACACTGTGGGAACAGTGACATAAACAAACTCTGAGAGGCCTCCAGGCTACAAGGGAAACTATGAAAGGAGGAAACTCTCTTCCTTAGAGATCTCCAAATAGTGCCATAAGTTCATTCATCATCTATTCATTAGAGTATTTCCAATGTGCCAGGCACTGCTTTAATGATTCTAATGTAGTCTATAGGATGAATGAAGCCAATGGCATTGTGCCCATTTCACAGGTGTGGAAAGGGACAACAATGATGAAGGGCTTGCTCTGTGAAGAAGCAACAAAGTCGAAACTAAAGCCAGGTTCCCAGATTTCTGATCCAATATTTGTTTGCTTTGGTTTGGGTTACAGCGGTGGTTTCTTGTTTGTTTTTTCACCCCCGCCCACCACCCACCCCAGAGCAGTGGTTCTTAACCACAGGTGATATTGGCTCCCAGGGGCCAGGGATTCTGCTACTGTGCACAGACCAGCCCCACAACAAATGATCTGGACCAAGATGTTGATAGTGCTGTTGTTTAGAAACCCTGGGTCAGAGGGGCCACTTGGAGACTTCAGCAGATGGTCCAGAATTTATTTTTGCCTGTCTGAGCAATAAGAAACAAATGAATTTCTTCTAAGATGAACTTGACATAGCATTTGATTCTCTCATAAATGAATATAAATCTAAGTTCAGTTTTTAAAAAAAGAAGTCTTACCTTGCACATTGATTTTTTTTCCCCTTGAGTTGAGGTCTTGCTCTATTGCCTAGGCTAGAGTGCAGTGGCACAATCACAGCTCACTGCAGCTGCGACCTCCTGGATTCACGTGGTCCTCCCACTTCAGGCTCCTGAGTAGCTGGAACTACAGGTGTATGCCACCACTTCTGGCTAATTTTTATTATTTTTAAGAGGTGAGATCTCACTGTGCTGCCTAGGCTGGTCTTGAACTCCTGGGCTGAATCAGTCCTACCGCCGCAGCTTCCCAAAGTGCTGGGGATTACAAGCGTGAGCCACCATACCCAGCTCTTTTTTTTTTTTTTTTCTTAATTCCACAGTGTGGCTACCCATTGTCACCACAAGCAGCAGCACTTTTATCTATCAGTAATGGCTTCTTGGTATGCAATTACAGAAGGCACAGGACAGGGGACTTCTCACTGTCCTGTTAGGATACTCAATCCATTTGTGGTTTCCCACATGAAACACTAGCTCCCCTGCTGCAAAAGTCACCCGCTTCATGAGGTGTATTTACCATGTATTCGTAAGAGCCTGTTGTTCAAAAACACTGTGTGTATCTTACATATTCAGATAACCTCACCCCCTTACTTAATGAGAGGTTTGTGGGAGGAGCCAGTAGGAAATTCTATCCATCCCTCTGAAGATGTTAAAAGAGATGAGACAAATCCACTGAGTTTACATTGCGTCTTTAGTTTCTTCATGTGTTTATTCTAATGGAGGTAAGTTGGGGCAAGACTTGTCATCACTACTTACTGAACTGAGTGCAGAAGAGAGCACTTAGATATAAAGACAAAGTGGCCTACTTCTAGACTTTCTGGCTGGGATGATATTGACTCTGTTATTTACCCCACTGTCAAAGTCACAATCATGTCTTTAGATCAAGATTATTAACGTTTCCAAAAGATGAATAGTTCTAAATGCCATTGTTATGCAATTTTGAAAGTAAGTCATAGCTATGCCTTTGGTCTTCAAACTTCCCTCATTCCAGTAAATGCTCCACTGAAGTACTTTAGATTGCCTATTTCAAGAATCCTGTCCTAGAGCAATCGTCCTATCAGTAATCATGATACCAAAGAAATATATAAACAAGAATATCTTGATTTCTTTCAAGGTATCTAGTTTAGTTTTCACTAACCAATACAGAAAACCTTACTCTTCACAAACCTCGTGAACTCATATTAGCTTTTCTACCAACACACTGGACCCTGTTCTTTCTAGTGTCTAATTGAATACTGAGAAATATATTGATGTGGGGGAAGAAAGTCAGGAATGTATTTGAGTTTTTAACCTTGATTGCCCACAGAAAAATGGGCATATGTATCTTTCATTCTAAAGGTAGGTAAGTTCTATGTGATGTACACGCACATTTCCAAGTGTTTCACAGTACTGTGACATGACTTTAGGAAACTAACAGTGGAGTAGAGGGCTGTGAAACCCCTTCTAGATGAATACATGTGATAAAACAACAGAGAAAAAGGGCAGCAGGGGTGAATTTGTTTTAATTGGCCAGTACTGTCAGTCACTCCAATCATGGCAAAGTGGGGCTCAAAGACAAAGAAATGGAGCATTTTGAGAGCCTGGGGAGAGAGAGGTAGCCCTGAGCTCATCCCATATAGAGTGGAAGTGATCTCCTTGGCCAAAGCAGATTGGGGAAGTGCTGGCCTCCATGAGAAACTGCCAAAAGGCCTAAGAAGTTCATGTCTGGGTCCAGCCCTTCGTAACTAAAGGTTGACTCTGACCATATAAAGAAGATAATGCTATAGGATTTCAGAAATAATATTGACATGAAATTGAATCCTTCAAACATTCATTTATCAGCCACAAACATATACCTGCATGGGTTGAGTGCCTATAAGCATTTATTGAGCACCCTACCTCTTCCTGGCACCATTCTATACACTGAGGACTCAGAGATAAAAATGCACAGCCTCCACTGTCCTCTCACAGGAACTCATAGTCCACTGTGGAGACCAAGGGGTAAATAAATCATTACAAGGTGATGAGAGCCACAACAACAGAGGCATGTGCAGGAAAAGATGCAGCACAAACTAGGACCTAAACATTCAATCAAGAAAAAGTAATGTCTGACATTCTCAAAGATGACAAAGAGCATAATATTTGGATAGGGTGGGTGCTCAGGATGACATGGAGAAAGGTATCTGAGTCAACTTCACAATAATCTATGGAAGGCCCTCCAGGAACAATGCTGTGCAAAGTATGGAACAAATGAAGAAATTTGTTGCCTGAGGGGGACTTTCCTATTTCAAAAAGGATATATGTTTTTAGCTTCTTGAGATTAGCAGCATGTGAAATTCACACTAATTACCTCTACTTTTGATTTATTGCCTTTAGTCCACTCCTCTTGTAGATGTGGTTACAAATCCTTGCAAAATATGGGAGAAATCACCTAGAATGAAAAAACAGTGATCCCAGTAGATACACACCCTATTGGAATGCAGAAGCACAAGATGAAATATAGTAAACACAGAAATGGGAAAACTCAATCTCTTAAATTAAAATATACAGTTAAGGGCAACCCCTTCAGGTCCCCTCCCACTGTAAGAGCTTTTCTGTCTTCTCAATAAATCCTGCTTTCTCACTTAAGAAAAAAACACACATACACACACATACACACACACACACATATAAAGTGTAGTTATTTGTAATGCAATAAACATTACCACATATTTTACAAAGTGATCTTGTCTAATCCTGGGAAGAATCTGGTGAATCTATATGCTCACATATGGCAATTGGATTATATCTCTTTAGACCCTTGACCCTGAAGAAAAGGAATTTTTTTTAAAAAAACACTTCTATGAACAAAGATGTTCATTTCAGCATTATTTATTTTAAAAAGTGGAAGCAAACTGAATATTCAGAATTAATAGGAGAGTTAAATCATGCTACATTTTTAGATGGGTTTTAGCATTATAATTAACATTAGCATTTATAATTATGAAATCTCTTGCCATGAGGAAACATTTTCAATATAATGATTACTAAAAAGAGTTGGAAAATGGCATGTACACTATGACCTCAACCATATAAAATATTTATGTAACACACAAGAATCAGAAGGGAATACACCAAATATCAGTAAAAATTATATAGACACTTTTTTGTTATCTTGAGCTCTAAGATTTTCTGTTAATAATTTTTCAACATTTCTAACATAACAGTAGAATTTGGATCATTTATTAAACTCCATGGTAAGGAAACAATATACATATCACTTCTTCAAAAGTCTTGGAAACTTGTGGATTTCCCTATTAAGGTGAAAAACATACAAGCATATAAAAGTAAGGAAAAATTTATCATGGATGGCGCAATTCATTCCAAATTCTGCCTTGAGTAGATTTGTGAGTTGTCATCACAGCACTCATCTTACTTATCAGTGTGAGCACAATGGCAAAACACGGTCATCTGAATTATCCACTTACCTCACATCTGGAATTGAATTCTGTGTTAGGGAGCTCAATATGTCAAGAGGCAGAGTCACGCTGGGGATTGATTCTGTAGATTAGAACATATCCACCAAAGCATTCGGCCTGTGAGATGTCTAAGTAGATTAATTGAAGTAGAAATGCATTATTTATTATTTAACACTTAGTGAAAGCAATCAGTGAGCTAGGTTTAATAATGATTTCTTTTAGACACTCACCAATGAATAAGAATTAGGTAAACATGACCAAATCATTACTTGAGATGTTTATCAAGTTTCAAAATCAGAAATTGTTATGTTTAATTATTTTATTTTTTTTAAGTGGTGTACAAATGACTTTTAGGTACATATGTGGTCATCATACAGGTAAAGTGTGGGTACCCTTATTGATGTTATGTGCTCTCCCTTCCCTGGCAGTTTTATTTAAAAGAAGCAATTATCATTGAATACTGGAAAAGTCTTATATATGGAAACTCTAAGATTTACACCTATTTAGACAAGGAATGAAAGACAATCCCACAATGTCAACGGAAACCTCTTTTAATTAGGGTTATGTTTTTGATTACTGGAGATAAATCTAGATAGCAGGAACACTAACTTATCTCAACATTCTTAATAGTGACTACTAATTATTTTAGAATAGGAGGAAGATTTCCCTTCCTATTACAGGTACTGGATTGCTGAAAGAAGTAAATTTTATAAAATCTCATATATACATATCTCTGTAAAGGAAAATTGGTCTTCTATCTGGACAATGTCCTGTCACTCCTGGATGCCTCCTGGGCTCTCAGCGGTGCTCCTCCTGGTGTGTGAGTTGCATATTTCTGGAGTTACTTCATCCAGTATAGATAGACCTAAGAGTTTTCTCTGCCGTTCCCCCGCCCCACCACCACCACCCCGTGGAGTCAGTCTTTGACCAGACGGCCACTAAACTGTGACTTTTTTTGACTTTAAAAGACTGGGAAGAAGATTCAGATGGTTACCCATCCCCTATGGATGGAGGATCTCCTTACCCTTCACCCCCAGGGATGACCTCATAGTTAGCTCATATAATACAAAGTCTAATGCTTTAAGTTGCATGATTTGGGACAAAGTACTTGATCATTCTGGTGCTTACCTTTTTCGTTGTAAATCACATCTATGATAGAGAGATGTTGTTGGGTTAAAGGCATAAAACAGGTCAATGGCATTCTCCAGCGGCTGCTACATAATCAGTGCCCAAGGTATGTTGGTTTCTTCATGTCACTCTGTTTTTGTTGTTGTTGTTGTTGAGTTGGAGTCTCACTCTGTCGCCCAGGCTGGAGTGCAGTGGCATGCTCACAGCTACCCCAGCATCAACCTGCTGGGCTCAGGCGATCTTTCCACCTCAGCCTCACAAGTAGCCGGAACTACAGGCTCACGCTACCTCACCCGGCTAATTTTTTGATTTACTGTAGAGTTGAGGTCTTGCCAAGTTGCCCAGGCTGTTCTCAAATCCGTGAG
This sequence comes from Tarsius wallacei, assembly GCA_963574415.1. Lineage (NCBI taxonomy): Eukaryota > Metazoa > Chordata > Mammalia > Primates > Tarsiidae > Tarsius > Tarsius wallacei. Next base: position 9,380 of record CAUYQG010040709.1, read on the forward strand.
CTCAGGCAATCCCCCTCACCTCAGCCTCCCATAGTGTCATGTCATGCTTTAAAAACACCTAACATGAGATCTGTCTTCTTTAAAAACTCCCATGTACAATACAGTATCATTAACAATACTATAAAAATAACATTGTATAGCAAATCTCTAGAACTTACTCATTTTGCCTAACTGGCCTAACTGAGACCTTATACCCATTGAATAGGAACTTCTCATTTTCCCCTCCCTTAAGCCCCTGACAAGCATCATTCTACTCTCTGCTTCTATGACTTTGACTATTTCAGATGCCTCATTCAGTATTTGTCTTTCTGTGACTGACTTATTTCACTTAGCACAATATCCTCCAAGTTCATTCATGTTGTCACGTACTTCAGAATTTCCTTTTTTAAAGGCAGAATAATATTCCATTGTATGTATATGCCACATTTTCTTGATCCATTTATATACCAAGACATTTATATTTTTTCTACAAATTGGCTGTTGTGAGTAGTGATGTAATGAACATGAGAGTGCAAATATCTCTTTCATCTTAGTTTCAATTATATTGGATAAATACCCAGAAGTGAGATTGCTTCTGCTTTTATTTTTTTCTTTATTCTTCACAGATTTCTCCAGCACTTGCTTTTCATATTTCTTTACTCATAACATGGATTCCAACACCCCCCACCCACCAATGCCAGTTATTTCTATATTTTTCTGACAGTTTCTAAGTATTTCATGAATAAGAATTTCTTTTCTTTGCTGGTGGATGGAATTGAAAATACTTTGTAAGTGCCTGTAGTGACTTCAGTGAGAAGGATGACAAGTGAACTCTAAAAGATTAACACTGAAATTCAATATTGGTAGCAAAAAGAAAAGGATTATTTCAGAGACCACAATTTATAAACAACAGATTTCCTAAAAGGCCAAAATAACAAAAAAGTCAAATTTTGGATTTCCATGCTTTTATTTTATATTTTCCATTTTTTATTATTTTATAATAAATAGTCCACTTTCATTTTATAAATAGGAATTTGAATGTTTAACTTTTCATCAGAATTACAAGATTTAGTACAGTGTAACAAATATTCTAAGTAAGTGGAGTGAAGGCAATGTCAGAAAGACTATTTACTTACAACTACAATCAGTGGCTTAAATTATAGTTGAGTTTCAAAGATATAAAATTTAAAATAAAATACTATCACATGTGATAGTTAGCTTCATGAGAAATTCACTTATTAATCCCTCAAAGACCTTCCTGAGGTCCTATTTAACATGTTCTTAAAAGGGCGTTCTTCTCTGTAACAAACATTTTTAATTCTTGAAATTTTAAAAATGAACTTAACATTTATCTTGGCATTATTTGCAAATGAGATGGAATTCATTCAGACATAACTCGGTGGAAACAGAAAACACATACATTTCTGCAGAGCAACATCTGAAGAGCTTGGGACTGGGACTGCAGACTTCCAGGTTGGTCCCAGTTCTCCTGCCCCTCCCCAACTTCTTGTATCACCTCAGCTGTCCTACATTTTGTGCTCCTCTTTGGCGATGTGGTGCACAGCCCAAATGATCTCTAAACTTCCTCCCCGTTTTAAAATTCTATTATTCTAAGTCTTTCTCACTTCCTTGGAATTTCCTGTGATACGGATGCTTGCAATTATTACACCTCTGACAATTGATGCCAATAAAAAAATACAACCTTTGACAATAAATTTCTTAAATTTTTACTCTGTACAAAATCATTTAGTTAGGTTCATAAATAAGGAATTTGTAAAATATTCTGTGGTAGGCTTGTCTTGCCTCACAAGATGAAAATATTTGCAAGAGAGGCTCAGTATGAAACAGAAGTTCTGCTTAAGGACCCATATGAGCTAATACAAAAAAAAAAAAAAAAAAACCCCTATACTCCATAACTCATATCTCTCATCAATGAGCTTTCTCTCATTGTCAAGCACTGTAAATATCAAAAGGTGAGCCATTTATACAATTTTCATTACACAATTTTTTCCATGAGCTGCTGCAGCTCATACACTTAGGAATCCAAATGCTATGTTCTCACTCATATCCACGGGGTGCAAATTTGGGAGATCTCTGGGGCCAGGTGGCCAATATGGCTTTTGGAAGTCTTTTTCCAGGAAGAAAATGACGGTAGGGTGGTAGAATGACTGGAAGCAGATAAGGAAACAATACAACAAAAAGCCAGAGTAATTACCATTTTAAAAGTTGATAGTTTTATGTTTCACTAACTTAAGAAAGCCCTAGATCCTCTTCTAAAAGATCACATTGCTTAAAATGAGATTTTTGTTGTTGTTATCAAACTGCCTGTTCTCTGCTCAAAGAACGTAAGAAATTATTCAGCAGTAGAAAAAAAATGCAAGAGCAGTCAAACTTCCATGAAAACTTCTGAAAATTGAAACTGATATATTAAGAGCCAGCTTAATTAAAGCAATATTATGGGAGCTGCTTGTCTAGTAATGGCAACTGTATTATATGGCAGAGACTTGCTTCCCAGGGACTCTCTGCACTCAGGAGTGCTTTTCACACCAGTCACTTTTGTATCTTGTTTTATAGTCTTGCATGGAGGGACAAATGAAAAGGAGAGCAAAAGAGAGCACATCAATGGGGAAGATGATAATGAGATAATTACAGTGAACAGTAAAGTCTTAATCATGGAGACAGAGGACCAGACCAATGCACAGCAGCCACATCTCTTGTCTTGTCCTTGTTATTCTTCTTTGGTAAGTCCCTAAGGCTGGAATAGAGTCATGCAGTAAACCCAGATTTTACATACGGATTTCCCTTTCTTGGGAGGAGAAGTCCCTTGATGATCAACAAACTGATCTCTCCTTTAGAAACAGGTTAGCTGTTTGACTGGGACTGCAGCCCCTGGTCATTTTCCATGAGATCTTTGGCCCTCCCAAAGAGGCACAGAGAAACTGCTGAGTCTCTGCATTTGCGCAATAGTCTTTTAATGAAAAGCTTCTCCCCAGTGAGAAAGCAAATTCATGACCAGAGTAGATCCAAGCTATGCCTAACGCCACATATTCACTACGGAAATTCCTGGTTACAAGGTGTCTGGTGTTAGAATCATTTCTTATAGTAGGTCTGGTTGTATGAAAGGCTAGATTAGCCATTGTGAAAAAAATTGAGAGGGTAAGGGCTATTGATTAGAAAAGAGAGATATTTCAAATTTTAATAAGCCATGTTTTCAGTTAAAAAAAAAAGAGTGATAAAATTGGATTGAATGTTTCTTTCAAATCTAACACAGACTAATTATTTTAAAAATGACTAAGCATCCATGACATAATATAGAAATTGAGATCACAATGAAATTACAAGCATTCATAAAAGACTTGAAAACCTGGACAGGAGTTAATGAAAAGATAGAAGTGGGGAATTATTCAGCTGAATGTTTAATTATTTTGAATATGCAAAATCAAACATAGCCATCCTCTAACAATTATTATATAACTAACCAATTGTTTTCCATTTACTTAAGATATACCTCTACTGAATAAACATTTATTATATGCTAAGGCTTTGCTGAGCATTCCACCTACATAATAACTTTATTTAATTTCAAACCCTCTGAAGTAGTCTTTTTTATCAAGAATTGTCAAATTTAGCAAATAAAAATACAGGATGCCCAGGTAAATCTATTCAGATATACAATGAATAATTTTTAATATGTTATATATGCAATATTTAAGGCATAGCTACAAAAAAAATTGTTTGCCATTTATCTAAAATAAACATTTAACTGGGCATCCTGTATTTTACCTGGCAACAATATTATTATTCTAGTTAAATGAGGATTCATTTTGAGGCTACAATCTAGGTCAAAGGCTTGTCAGGCATTACTTAGTTGTACCAGAAGAGTAATATAACTGGATTAAGCCTCTGAGAAGCATTGAGACATTTTAAAGGTGGCTTCTAGGCTTAAAAATCCTTCCCATTTCAAATCACCTAAGAGCTCATCAGTGAATGAATGGATAAAGAAAATGTGGTATATATACACAATGTAATATTATTCAGTCAAAATAAAACGAAATCCTGACATCTGCAACAACATGAATGGAACTGGGGGTCATTATGTTAAGGAAAATAAGCCAGACACAGAAAGATAAATATCTCATGTTCTCACTCATATATGGGAAGTAAAAAAGTTGATAAGGGCAAACTTCTTTCAGTTTCCCTCTCACTGTGGAGCTTTTCTGTCTTCTTAATAAATACTACTTTCTCAAAAAAAAATAAAAGGTAATTGGTTAATGAGTACAAAAACATAGAAGGAACACATTCTAGTATTTGATAGTACAGTAGGGAAATTATAGTTAATAATTCAGTATATATTTCTTTATTTACTTCTATTATAAAGATGTGGGGTACAATTCAGGGTTAGGTATACAAACGTTCATTTATTTGCAGGTACCCTTGTTGATGAGGTGTGCCCCTCCCTACCCTAGCAGTTTCCCTCAACTGCCAATCCCAACCCCTTCCCTGACAGTTTCCCACTACTGCCAATCCCTTTCTTATAGTATTATACTTGTTCAAGGTCCGCTTATGAGTGAAAACATATGGTACTCTGTTCTTTGTTTCTATGATAGATCACTGAGTATGATCGACTATAAATCCAGCCAAGTTTCTGCAAAGTCCATATGTTTGTCCTTCTTTATGGCTGCATAATATTGCGTTGTGTATATGTACCACATTTTTTTAAATCCAGTCCAACTTCGATGGGCAACATGGTTGGTTGCATGTTTTTGCTATTGTGAATAGAGCTGCAACAAACATACATGTGCAGGTATCTTTTTTGTAGAATGATTTGAGTTCCTCTGGATATATTCCCAATAGGAGAATTGCTGGGTCATATGGAAGGTCAATTTCTAGATCTTTCAGAAATCGCCATGCTGTCTTCCAAAGAGGTTGCATTAGTTTGCATTTCCACCAGCAGTGTAGAAGCATTTGTTTTTCTCTGCATCCTTGCCAGCATCTGTTGTTGTTTGTTTTATTAATGATGGCCATTCTTACCTGGGTTAAGTGGTATCTCAGTGTGGTTTTGATTTGCATTTCTCTGATGATGAGTGAGGCTGAACACTTTTTCATGTGTCTGTTGGCTGCCCATATATCTTCTTTTGAGAAGTGTCTATTCATCTCTTTTGCCCACTTTTTAATGGGGCTGTTTGTTTTTTTCCTTTTGGCACATTTGGGTTCCTTGTAGATCCTAGATGTTGGGGCTTTGGCAAATATTTTTTCCCATTCTGTGGGTTGTCTCCCTGCTCTCTTGATGGTTTCTTTTGTTTTGCAGAAGCTCATTAGTTTGATAAGGTCCCACTTGTCTATTTTATTTCTTAAGGTATGGGCATTAAGGGTTCTGAATAGGAATTGGTTGCCAGTTCTGATTTCCATAAGGGTGTCTCCTGCATTTTCTAAGATTCTTATAGTTTGAGGTTTTACATTTAGGTCTTTGATCCATTTAGAGCTAATATTTTTTGTGTATGGTGAAAGGTAGGGGTCCTGTTTTAATCTTCTGCATGTGATCAGCCAGTTTTCCCAGCACCATTTACTGAATAGATTCTCCTCTCCCCAGTGGTTGTTGTTGGAGGCTTTGTCAAAGATGAGTTATATATTTCAAAATAGCAAGAATTGTATAATGTTCCCAACACAAAGAAAGCATCAATATTTGTGGTTATGGATAACTCACTTGCTGTGATTTGGACCATTACACATTGTATACAGGTATCAAAATATCATGTGTACTGCCCAAAACAGGAACAATTCTTACATATCAATAAAAATACAAAATAAAATAAAATACACCTGAAAATGGGATAGTATGCTTAATGAATGAATAATTAAAAATCATTTTTTTTTAAGTTCTTCCCATTCCTTGTCTTTTCAACTCCCAAAGGCATGCTTAACTGGAGGTTTAGAGAGGCCCTACTTTACTTGCCCAAGGCCTATGCCTCACACACTCTTAAAATGAAATATGGCACATTCGTCTGGATTTATATCTAGAGTCGGGCCACTCTAACAAAGCCTCTGGCTTGAAATTAACCTATGAGCACAAAAACATGGCAGAGTTGGGACCTGGTTTTAAAAGATGCCTGAGAAAACCTTGGAGACACTAACACTAAACCCTAGGCTTCCAACCCAATTTTCTCAGGCCTCTCAAGAAACATTTTTTAAAATGTACTAATATTTGTATTACATTTACAGTGCTAGCCATGGCTTTGTATCTTTTATTTGTCTAAGTTTCATAAAACTCTATAACGCAGACCCTACTGTTATTCTAATGCTACAGAGAGGGAAATGGAGGGTTAGATGGGTTAAATAAAATTTCAAAGCCACAAAGCTAGTACATGATGAAGCCAGGATTCAAATCCAGACAGGCAGGCTCCAGAATCCATGCTCTGAACTACTAAATGGGTAACCTTGAATTCATCTACTGTAGAATTTGGGGAACAAATCAAGAATTCTTTGCACATGTGAGAAATCATGTCATCTATTCATTGTTTTAAAAAACTATTTTACAAACATCATCTCCTTTAGATCTCAAAGCAACTAGATGTGGTACCCGGAGCAAGTATTACGTATTATTATTGCTATTTTTGCACATGAAAAGATTGAGCAAGAGAGGGAATTCCATCACTGATCCAAATTAGTAAATTAGTAACACTAAATCTTCCAATCTAAGATATATTCTTTTTCTACTCTCTGTAAGCTCAATAAGACAACTAAAATTGAAACCCAGAAAATGCTAAGAATGACTGTTTTGCTTTTATTTAAGATTGGATTTTGGAATGCAAGAATGTTTTTAAGTCAGCTATTACAAGGAGACTGAGGCAGGGCTCTGCTTGGTGAAGTTGTATATAAGCTAAGAGAAACCATCACTCTGAATTTGCTCAGTGCCTTGGGGGTGGCTTTGCGACTATGCCAGATGGGAGTCTTGGACCTCACAACAGAGGAAAACCTCATTTGGAAACTGTGATACCAAGCACAATCAAAAACAGAGTCAAGATCTCACTTCTGCCAATTGGAGGACTTTCTACTACCTAAACTCTGATCTATTCTTAAAGTGCTTGTCAGTGAAAAAGGTGACTATAGTTTAATGCACTGAAATTTAAAATGCTTTTATACCTCATTTCCCAAATATTAGTTTTCTAGGCACCAAGTTTCATAGCTGGAAAATCATTATGTCCTGGTATTAAGTACCAAGATGATGATGGGTTTAGATCTAAAACTAAAATGAGAGAACTTTTCAATAGAAAAGGACATTGGTGTTTATAATGTATATTTTAGAGAAAAAGCAGTAATGATGACTTTTCCGAAGGAAAGTAGAAATCAGCTGTGAAAACAGCTATTTTTGTTGAATTCACAGAGAGTCACTGTCTGCAGAACTCTCCTGAAAGAGAATGTGGGCCGCCAGGCCCAGTTGCCACTGCTGTGATCTCGGAGATGTCGGAGCAGGCAACATGCTTGCTAATGAGACCTCAGAAGTGTCTGATCATCTCTTCTAATTGCTCTAAATAATTGGAGAGCTGCATGGCCTGGCCTCTCCTTCCTGGTCAGTTCAAATATGCAAATGTGAAATTATTTGAATACTGCTCTAATTGGAGTCTGAGCTACCCATTATTTGCTGAAGAACAAAACAATGTGACTAAAAACACTGACTATCAAATCCTTCATTTTAAGCTTCACTGAACTCCCCAAATCACCACAGGCAGTCCTGACAGGGACCACTTTACAAGGGAGTTGATGACCCCTAATTAAGACACAAGGAACTTCTAGTTATGTTAATATTTGAAATTAAAATCGGTTTGACCTGAGCAATTCCATACAATACCACCAAGTGAAAATCAAATCCAGCCACTTATAGTTGACAGAATGTCCAATATACTGCAAAGTCAAGTTCCATCCTCCACTACCCTTCTGGGTTGATTGTATTATAGAATGACAAGTCTAAAATATACCTGATGACATAGACAGGCATTACTAGTCATTTTTCCCACCAGAAGTTGGGGGGCACACTTTTGTTCAGCCACTCTTAGTTGAAGTAGCCTTTCTCAATTTCTCTTTAGCTGTCTTCTCAATACATTCTTCTCTTCTGACACAAGTCTCATCTCTCCTCCCTCTAACCCAGTCTCCACCCTTCTTTGGAGATACTTTCCCTTTTGCAGAACTCCCTGTTCAGGACTTGGGGTTTTTCTGATTAGTTAGGCTTTTTAGTCTGTTCCCACTCCCATCTTAGTAATGTCTGGACCCATTCTTCCATACCTTTCTAGATAAAGTTACAAAATTCTGCCTTCTCTTTTAGGGTCTGTTGATTCCATCTTGTCTTCCTACATCCTGTCTTCTCCATCCTCAGAAACAAAAGTAAAACTCTAAACATTTCTCAACCACTCTTGGGTTTACTCTACTTTCTCTACCCTTCTTATCTCTGCTAAATTATTTGAAAGAATAGTTGACACCTCCTACCATTACTTCCTCATCACCGGAGAGTTTCTTGATCTTTTTACAACCTGTTTTCCAGAACTACACTAGAAATACATTTTCTGTAGAAATTAAATATTAAGGAATTCCTGCCTTGGAGTCAAATACCAAGAGTTGGAGCCCCAGTTCTCCCAAAGGTTAATGCTATTGAGTCTTTTAAACTACCTGCATGATTTCTTTTTCTTTGTCTGAAAACGAGGCTATAATAAATTCCAATGTCTCATAGAGTTATCTAACAAGTGACACAAATGCTTAGCACCATACTGGTCCCATTGTAAGTGGTCAGTAGGGCTAGATGTTGTGTTTTTATTATTATTGTGCTGAGGGACCAAATCTCATAATCTTTCTCAGTTTTCATCTTTAAGTTCTCAGCACCATTTATTTCAAAATTGCTTGAAGTATCTAAATATTCTCCTTCCTCCTCTTTCATGACGATTGCTCATATAATCCAACTCTTATCTCTGATGGCTCATTTCTGTCTTTAGAAGATCCAATTCCTCCCCCGCCAAAATGTAGATGGCCATTAGGAATGTACTTAGCTGATTTTCACCCCTTCCTACACTACTTTCCCTTGTGATTCCCACATGACCAAAACTCCCATTATTCCCATCTTTTCCATGGGTAACTCCCAAATGTAGAGGGCCAGCCTCAGTCTCTCTCATAAACCATCTGCTGAACAGACCCTGGTATGCCAGCAAATCACACCAGCAAGTTAAATATAACATAATAAAAGCCAAACATCTTTTCCCTCCCTTCCTCCATAAAACCTATTCCACTCTCCCTTATTTCTGTGAAAGCCATTACCAATTCCCAGGCCCCCAAGCCATGAAACTGAGAACCATCTCTAACTCCTCCTTCTCATTTACACTCCAACTCTCAGAATTAGTTTCATCTCTTAGAGAGATACCGAGAATTGATACCCTGAATCCAAGCAGATGGCTGGAATAAGAAGAAAAGAAATCTTGGAAGAAACTGTTATTTTAGAGGTTGTAATGACTGCAAAAGAATTAAGGAAAGCAAAAGTTTCATTTAACACCTACCATGTTCCAAGACTGTATTAGATAGGTATTTTTTTTCCTATTATAATAAAGGAAAAGACATTATTTCAAGAAAGAAGGGAATCTTGCAGAAATTAAGAAAAATCAAGGAGCAATATCAACAAGGTTGAGAAAAATTATCCAAGTGTCATCCAGCGGACTGGGGCTACTCAAAGACATGAATAACAGAAGAGAGAGGGACCCATAACCAGTAACATCATTATGTAATGAGATTATTGGCAAAGTCTAGAAGGCCAAGTCTTTAAAAAATGTCCAAGGTCCAAAAGGAAGGGCTAGATTTCAATGTTGTACTGCACTGAGAAGGAGGACAATGTATGCCACAGGAAATGGAAAGAAATTGGATCTACCTGCATTCCCATTTGGCCTCCATCTCTTCTGTTGAGAATCCCCATTGGCCTAAGAAGACTTAGTGCTATGATAAAATGGATTTCTAAGCTAGGTGATAGTAGACATTGGCCAAGTACTTACTGTGTGTCATATGCATCTCATTGAATTCGCACAGCCACTCTCTGAATTAGAAAGTTATGTTTTCAGATGGAGGAACTGAGACTCCACAGGATTCTCACAGCACTCAGTTATCAAGTGGCTGAACCAAGGAATTATCCATGACATGATGCCACTTATCAAGTCTGTTCTCTATAAAACCACCTCTAGGACTGGGACGTTTTACAGGCATGATCACTGAATCATTAGTGATCTCTGAGGACATATGGAGAATAGAAAAAAAAAGAGACCTATGAAGAATACACGTTTCAATTTTCAAAGAAGAAAAACAAGGTCAATTCTGCAAAGTAGTCATTTCTAACGTGATTCAAAAATCAGTTGTGATATAGATTGTGAGGAGTAGCACAGGTTCTTCGAAAACAGAATATGTCAGACTTACTTCATTTGTTTTTTTCTACCATAAGTTTACGAAGGAAGGAAGGAGTCAAGAGATTGCCGCAGAAGCACAAAACTTCACAGTGGGGAGGAATTTTAGGGCTGGCTGGTGCTGTTTAAGTTCACATATAAGATCCTCATCAAGATGTCTCTTGGCCTTACTTGTCATTCCTAGTGTATGGACCTCGATGCCTTGCATCATAACACTTTATTTGAGAAGAGCTGAAACTATTTTGGATAGCTTGGATGAGTTGAAAAGCTGGAATTCTGCATCATGTAAGCGTCTACCACTTGTAGGAATTCTTCTGTTTCAAACACTTAGAAGAATTCAGCACAGATCTGACCCTCCTTCCACCTGAGAGGGGTTTGTTCATACTTGAACACAAACATTAGTTTCCTTACCCTCAATTCCTCACTCTGTTTCTCTGAACAATCTTCCTTGAAGAGGAGTTTTCTCATTGACACCGTTTTCCAACTTGCCACACAGCATCAGAGCCATCTAGGGAGGTTTTTTAATATTTTTAAAAACCTTTTTAAAGTATGAAATCATTTCATCTCTTGAGCAAGATTACAAGAACTTTTTATCTACCACCCAACTTTATCCATTTATATCACTCGATAAAATTTGATTCAAATCTTTTTCAAAAAAAAACCACTGCAGACACATTAGACCATCCCTTCCCCATTTATCCTTCTCAGATGGCTTTTACTTTCCTCCTCCCTATTATAAGTTGAATTGCAACTCCACAGAATCCTATGTTGAAATCCTAATCCTTACTACCTTAGGTGACCTCATTTAAAAACAGGGTCGTTGGAGGCTTTGTCAAAGATGAGTTGGTTGAGAAATTGACTTTGCTTCTGGAATTTCTATCTGGTTCCATTGGTCTATGTGCCTGTTCTTGTACCAATACCAGGCTGTTTTCATTACTGTAGCCTTATAGCAAAGTTTGAAGTCTGGAAGTGTGATACCTCTTGCTTTGTTTCTTTTTTTTTTTATTATTTTATTTTATTATGTTATTGTGGGGTACAGTTAGGGGTTAGGCATACAAAAATATTTCGTTCAGGTACCCTTGTTGATAAGAGGTGTCTCCCCATCCTCAGATAGATACCCACCACCATTAA
>CAUYQG010040711.1:0-13086 GCA_963574415.1 Tarsius wallacei
AGAGTCTATAATACTGAGTGACCTCTCACAGAAACAAAGAACTGAGTATCACATGTTCTCATTCATATAGTAGACCTTGATCATCCAACGTATTACCATAAGAAAATGACTGACAGTGGTGGGAAACTATGGGGGGGAGGGGGAGGGTGATGGGATTAATGGTAGTAAATATCTGTCTGGGGATGGGGAGACACCTCTTATCAACAAGGGTGCCTGAGCAGAGCATATTTGTATACCTAACCCTTAACTGTACCCCACAATATCATAATAAAAAATATTGAATAAAAAAAGACAAAATTATAACTCTTATATAAAAAAAAGCAAGTTAAACATTATATTTAACTCACAAGGAAACCAGGCAGATGTTACCACTGGTTCAAAAAAAAATGTGAAAACAGAAACAATTATAGATCAGGAATATTAAAATGAATATGCAAATAAGGGGAACACTATTTTTTCCACAGCATAGAAGGTAGACAACTGAACCTCCACCAGACAGGGTAGAATTTGCATGTCCATCCATGACATGCAACTTACAAACAGTATAAAAATTGCTCAAAGATAATGAAAGACTAGAATCAGATAACTTGGATTAGTGACCTCCAAATAGTGCATACACATTTTTCTTTTGGAAATACAAACTTCTTTCTACATATTTCAATAGAGATCTTAATGTGCTTTTCTTAAGTGAAATCCTGGTGATACTTCAAGATCAGGACACTTTAGAGTATCCAAAGGCTAATAAAGTTGAAAATACTTCCAATGTTCACATCCCCATGACCTCAAAAGAATTCTTACAAGTGTGTTCTAATTCCCTTAGAGACAATGTTATTTTCCTTCTTACAAATGCACAATGACAGTTTAGATATTGTTATTATAACTTCTATAGAGTTCTGTTTTGAATCTTATTTATAGACATAAAATAAGTCTAAATATTTAAACATAACACTGTACATGAAAACTTGTTATTTAACCAGAGAATCAACATGTACTTTTTCCCTATTAGTAACATTCTAAAATGAGTAAATATGATGTCTTAGAAAATTGAACCTAATACAAAGATTAAAATAGTGAGTTTTGCTTTTGTTTTTGCTTCAGGCTGGGATGAACAGTAGACTTAAAACAAGTCTTTGAAATATATCAAAAGTGTAGTGCAGTAACTTATTTTCCATAGCTGCAAAGGGTAGAAATACATATATATCAGTTCATATTGCTTATAAAAATGCACATTAAGATACATAGATATGTTGACATTAATTTTTGAAAAGCTTACTGGAGGAAGTTGTTGATCTCTTTTTCTCGCTTTAGAGTCTAAAAGAGGACAGGTTCTCATTTCTCTAAAGTGTACTAAAAGTTAACAGAAAATGAGTAGAGAACAAGAATCACCTTGGAAATTGCACAAATATTGGAAAGACCCACCATATATTATTCAGACTCAACAGGATTCACGGATTAGAATTTTGATGACAATTTTCAGGGGTTTTAATGTGCCTCTCAATGTGGAATCTACTTTGGTAGAGGTCCTCAGCCTTTTTTACAATATACATATGTCATCCTATTAACCTCTTGTAACTTTTTATATAAATAATTCTGTGCAATATAGCTTCATGTAAACAGTGAAGTGGGAAAGGAGAAGATGCACCAGTAATTCCTGGATTTTCAAGTTTCAGAACCATGGTAACCTAATATGCAAAATTGTTGTACCTGGTCATAGAAGGTAAAGACATCTCCAGCCAGGTGCCTTCTCCTGTATTGAACATGCATCACCAAATAACCTGTCCATAGTTCCCTGAGACCCTGGCAAGTGCCTTGAGATATTGGGTTCTGTCTGGCGATATGGTACTTTTACAACATTCTTATTTTACTCATTAGCTTTAGTAGGTCACAATAATTTGCTTTGCTATTCATAAACCCCCAGGATTTATTCACCTACTTTGCTGATAATGAAGTGTTTTCTTTCTGTTTTACCAATAAAAATCAGCTTCCTGCATTTAAAATGCTTGTCTATATATTCCCTTTAGTACTTTTCCCCCTTGTTCCAAAATGATTGTGTATTTTATTTTATTTTTTTAAAGGCAAATACCCACTATTACAGGTGTCATTTGGCTGAGAAGCCATCAGGCTAGGTAAAAATTTCCATTAGATAGTGCCTGCTTTTAAAATATAACAAGTAAATTCTTGACCAGAGAAAGTAAAATGTTTAAATGTAGATATTCCTCATTATATGTATTTAAGACAACACAATTATTAAAGAGAACTGACCATTTCTTTTAACTTAGTGAATTTGGAAGGTCTTTTTTGTGTCCCATTGTTTGTCAGAATCACTTAAGAGATGGAAAATAAAATAGGGCCAGAAGGACAGAAAAGTAGAAAGGAAACGAGCAGTTCTGATAATAATAATAGGTAAGTGTTTTGTAAAAATAGGTTATAGGTTTATTATTAATATTAAAGCTGCAATTCAAAATAAATGAGCACAATTTACAATAACCATTTACCATAATTACATACACATAGAAAATTTTACCATCCACGAAAATCTCAGACTGGAGAGAATTGAAGTGTTTACATTTAAATGAGAAGAAGCTTTCATATAGGGCCACACTGCAGTTGTAAATAACTTGGATTCAAATAAGATCCAAGTGAGTGGTTGTTATTCCATCCAGAGTGACTTCACCTCAAAACTTCCTTGGAAATGCAATAATTTTTTGGTGGAAACTAAAATCTTACCAAAGAAAGATAGAACCATCATTCTCAGAATGACTTTCCTGGCTCTGAATTTAGTACCTTCTTATATTTGGAATCAAAATAGATTCCAAAGTGGAGTTTGAATGTTGACTCTGAAAGTATGTGAAGAACTTATTCAAACTAACACTCAGATTTCTCACATGTCAAATGGAATGTATAATGCATACTTCAAAGTACATGAGAAGAAAGAAATGAGCTAATTCATAAAAAGTCCTTAGTCTCGTGCCTCAATTACAAGTGATCATATGATAGTTATTGCTTATGTTCATGAAGACTCCATTTTCTTCACTGAAAATTGCCCTAAGTAAACAAACAAATGAATAAAACTAACATACAAACAAACAAAACAAAATAATCTTCCATCTTTGATAAACTCCCTTGAGTAGCCCTGGGGATATTATTGCCCACAGGCCAACCTTGCACCTCTAAAATGGTCCAGACAAGTCACATTGAAGTTTATGTATTTGGCACTTAAACATTAGTGCCTCTCCAAAAATAGAAGTAGATTTAGACTGAAAATACATTTTAAATGTATGGGGAAAGGCATATGAATAATGACTGAAAAGAATTATATGCATACATACAATCTTGCTATTATAAGTGAATGTATGCATACATGATTAAATCCTATTTTTATTTTTTGTTGTTAATCTGTGCATTTGTTTTCTCTGCTGCCATAACAAATTAAAACAAAATAAATAGCTTAAAATAACAAATGTATTATTTTACAGTTTAGAAGTTCAAAATCCCGTAGATATAGGTCTCACTGAGCTATCAAGGGATTGGCTGGGCTGTATGTCTTTCTGGAGGCTCGGGGGGTGGGGGAGGGAGAATGCCTCTACTACTCCTTCAGATTGCTTGCAAAATTTAGCTCCTTGTAGCTGCAGGACTAAAGTCATCATAGTTTTTTGCTGTGTGTAAACTGAAGGCTATTCCCAGTTCAGCGAGGCTACTCCCACTCCTTGACTTATGACCACTTTTAATTATCTTCAAATCTAGCAAGGAGATTGGAGGGGAGAGTCAACTCCTTCCCACGTTGCATCTCTCTTGCCTACCTTTCTGTCATCCTCTTCTATTTCTAAGGACTTATATGATTACATTGGGTCCATCTAGATAATTCAGGATTAGGGCAATCTGTTTATTTTAAAGTCAGTGATAAAAAAACTTAATTTCCTCTACAACTTGAGTTTCCTTTGCCATCCAAATTATTACAGTCACAAGTTCTGGAGTATCAGGATGTGATCATTTTGCGAAATCATTACACTACCTACAGGCAGTAGACAGGCTTTCAACAACAAACTTATAGAGAAAGCCTGAATTTCCTGTATCCTATGTTGTTTTGACCCTCTTTTCCAGTTTTACTAATTTGTCTCCATTTATCTCTAAATAAATACCAAAACCTCAACCTAAGAATCACCTTAAATTCTTCACACATTCTTAACCACTGAATTCCATTTTTCAATGAGTCATATTATATCTTCATCATTACTTTAACTCATGCCCTACTTTGAAAATTCACAGCTACTGCGTCGTACAATCTCATATTCTTAAGAAGTAACATTCTTAATACAAATTGCTACACAATAGTTGATATAGTCTATAGTCTATAGAAGATGCTATTGTAATAGTGAGAGAGGAGGTAGTTAGAGGCTGGCTGGGCAGATAGAAAGGGAGGATCCTGAGAAGAAGTAACACCTAGGGGAATGCCTCTGTGTCATCCCTGTTGTGTAACTAGCAATTAAAAATGTGGTTAATGTGGTTAAGAACATCCTCTTATGCCAGGATGTTCACTTAAAAGGGACTTTTGCAACTCAGATGCAGAGGCAATAGCTCAATTTGCTGTCCTTAACTTGACCCAAGCTCATTATAATGTCATTAATATGACATTTGCATTGTGGTTTTACACCTCATATTGGGTTTTTCTGTGGTACTTATGGGTAATAATCAAAATGAAGTAACTTTGGACAAGAGCACACATGTGAAGTAAAAGCTGGGGCCAGGAAGCAGACAGGAAATAAGGGGAAGGGGAAGATGAAAATGAGAAGAATGCCTCTAGAAAGGAGAGAAAAACACAGAGCACTCCCTTACTGCCAGTCACTCATGTCAGGTCCCCTCTCACTTCTGAGAGCTTTTCTTGCTGCTTAATAAACTCAATCTTACTCAGTCTTCTGAGTCTGCATCCTCAATCTTCTTGATCATGCTACAAGAACTCAAGATCTGAAGTGACAACACAAAAATAGTATCATTTTTCTGGTTAAAACCTTTCATAAATTTTTCATTTCTCTATGGAAATGGTATTATTTTATCTGTCCACTTTTTCTCTCATTCTTTACTTAATGCTTTCCTATTCAATATCCAAAACTTGGTTTATCTCTCATTTCTTTGACTAGGAGTCCTCATTCTCCTATTCTGCTCAAGATGCTTCTTCTTATTTTTTCATTCTTACCTCTTTCACAATATTTATCACACTCTTATCACTATTAATTTTCTAATCTATTTCTCCAAATATATTGAAGCTTCTGAAAAGCAAGCTTATACATTTTATCTGGCTTGAGCCCTTGAATTTAGTTTACAGCATGGCAACTCTTATGTGTTCAATATTCAATAAATATAGGTTGAATGATTTCTAGTAATGAGTATTAATACCTGTTTTTTCTGTTCCCAGAGAATTCTTGAGGTTCCATAAGCAAGGAAATGGAGGACATCACACTAAGTGAAACAAATCAGACACAGAAAGAAAAATATTGCATGATCTCATATGTAGAATATGTAAAACACAAGTCAGATACACAGAGATAGAGAATAAAATAGGGGAAGGGAGGAGAGGTAGATATAGGTTAGAGGTTACAAAGAAGGAGATTTGGAGAACACGTCTAGAGATCTAATGTACCATATGAGAACTATAATTAATAAAATCATACTGTGTATCAGATTCTTGTTAAATAATAATAAAAATAAAAAGGAGAAAAAGGATAATTATGAGATGATAGATATGTTAGTATATTTCACTAAAGTAACCACTTTAATCATCTATATGTATCCTATTATATCATATTGTACACCTTAAATGTCCACAATAAAAATTTTTTAAATAAATAAGTAAACATATAAGTGCAAGGCATGATAAAATTATTTTTAAAATCCACGCTACATATATTCATAGTTTTATAAATTTTTAAATTTACAAAGTAAAAGATTTATTGTAAATATCATATATTAGCAATCAGTTTGACTCCTTCCTTTCTAGCAGGTCTATACATCACAGAAAATTAAATATTTTAGAAGCAATTTTTGGAAACTTTATACTTGCCAATCTTCGTGCAGTATGTAATAGTATTAAATTTCAAACAAGGCAAGAAAGGCTGGCATGGTAACCTACTTTCACATCTATCAGGATCACAAGTCTCATCCAACACTAAGGCATAGACAATGTAGTGGAAATCCTGACATGCTGACAACTTATCCCTATTAATTTAATAGTTGAATGAACACCAGATTAGAAATCAATTGATGATTGCTCACCTATGTTTTAAACAACTGCTCCTCTGTAAGTGTTGAATATAGGGTTAAAATAAAGTCAGAGTATTAATACAAGTAGCATAAGAGATTTGTCTTTTTATTTAAGCTTCAGTCAAAGTTAGGTAGGAAGTTTAGTTGCTTAATAATCTGATTATAACTGAACACTCTGTAGGTGGCAGAAAATTATTTTTTTAACTTATACCTGGATTTCATGAGTGTTTCAATATAGTCCTATTCAGACTAAAGGAAAGGTGATCTTGAGGACAATCCTTCCAAATGTAAGATAGTTGTTTACAAAATAAATACACCAAAAAAATAGATTTCCAATATACAGATGACTATTTAGAAAGCATGAGGAAAATACAATTATCATTTTTATTTGGAATAAAAATGTATATTTTAAAAAATAAAAATGAGGAAATTATAATACTTTTTCTAAAAGTCTTCCCATAACATTTGTAGAAATGGAAAGATAAACCTTGCTCATGGATGAAGACTTTCAAATTGTTTGAATTCCAATTATCTGTCTTTAAAGTAATTTATAAGAAAGGGATTACTAGTAGCCGGAAACTGCCCCGGGGATGGGGGCACATAACATTAATAAGGATACCTGATCTCAAAGCAGACAAAGTGGGGACCAAATGTAAGCCCTAACTTCACCTGTGTAGGACCACTTGTGTACCTAATCCTGAATTATACCCCACATCTTTAAAATACAAGAAATTTTTAAAAAGTAATTTACAATGTTTATTCTGTTTTTATCTCTAAATTAATTATTAATATTTATCAAAGTCTCAAACAATTTTTAACATAACAAAAAATGTTTAATTTTATTTGGAAGGACAAATTGGCAATGGTAATAGACAATACAATATTTTAAAACAATAGCAATTGAAAATTACCTGTACTATCAAATATTAGCCTATGCAATAATTTTCCAAAATTATCAGAAAAAGAATATCAGTTAGTAGAATTGAACATAAAATTCCAAAATTGACATGAGATTTTAAAAATTAGTACATAATTTCAGAACACGCGGAGGGGGGAAGAGATTCAATAAATGGCATTAGAACATTTGAGGGAATAAAGTAAATTTAGGTTACTATCTTGTGACATATAAATAAAGCCTAGATGGATTAAGGAGATAATGGAAGAAAGAAAAGGGAGAAAAGAAGGAAGACAAAGAGAAAAAAGCAGGAAAGCAGGAAGGAAGAAAGAAAGGAAACAAGAAAGAAGACAGAAATGTATTCTGTAAATATCTAAAAGTAATTACATATAAGTATGTGTATAATATAGAAGCATAAAGAAGGTAAAATAGTGAGTGTGAAGAAAATGAATTTCTACTTCTCTGAACAGTCAAGCTACCAAGATATTTAGTTCCTATAACATAATTTCAGGAAATTTGTTTTCCTATAATTTTAATCAACAGTATAGTATTTTCCACAAACCTACAAGTGGCTTAGTTAGTCCTAAGAGCTCAGTAGAGTTCTAGATCTGGAGCAGAAAACAGAAGAGATAAGGCTGACATACTTGGCCATATATTCAAAAAGCAACAGAGCTCTCAAGGACTACCCACATCAAGGGCTGTGTCAACAGAATGCCAGAGACAACTCAAAGCGGCTCCTGGTGAGCTGAGTTGAGCATAAGCATTTTAGAATTGGATGGTAATGAATTGCAGTACATGATGCATATTTCAATTCATGATATTTTTATATTACTAAAGAAAACAAAATAAATGTGGGGTTTTTAAATTACTTATAGAGAATGTGAGGAGATCAACTCATTTTGAAAATGTGTATATATAATAAGAATAACTTATTCTGCCTTTCTATATAAATTCTATCCCAAGGCAATCACATAGCTGTTCAGGAGAAGTTTCTCTGTATAGAAATATTCCAATAAATACGTGAAGAAGAAATGATTGAATTAGAATATCACTATTTTGCAATGCACAATGAATTTATGAATACTAGCAGCCACACCAACAGTTGCTAACATTCCCAGAATGATGTTTCTTCTGATGAAAATACACAATACCAGGTATAAAGTGGTTTTCACCAATATTCTTATAAGTATTCGTTTCAGAAGAACATAGAAACTGTAAGATGGGAATTTGGCAAGCAAAATCCTGATGATACAAAACTGGAGAACAAGCAGCCTTGTTTCTTAAAAAAAAAAAATAGTAATACCTTGCAAGAAAAAGTAAAAGAGCTAGAGATGTAATTTTTAAGTGAAAAGTCTTAAGAGATTAACTGCAATAGTGTTTATTCAGATCCTGAAATGAACAAATAATGCCAAATTTGTGAGACAATCATGATAATTTAATAGACTAAATATTAATATTTCATAGTATGGATTTGTTAATTTATAGGCATGATAATATTTTACTTTATTTTATTTATTTTTTTGAGTCAAAGTCTCACTCTGTTGCCCAGGTTGGAGTACAGTGGCATGCTCATGGTTACCACAGCCTCGACCTGTTGGACTCAGGCGATCCCTCCACCTCAACCTTTCAAGTAGCTGAAGCTACAGGTGTGTGCTACCATGCCCAGCTTATTTTTTTATTTATTGTAGAGATGAGCTTTCACCAAGTTGCCCACGTTGGTCTTGAACCCCTAAGTTCAGGCAATCCTCTCGCCTTGGCCTCCCAAAGTGCTAGGATTACAGGCTAGAGCCACATCGCCTGGCCCATGATAATATTTTAAAGACACAGACCACAATATTTTCAGAAGAAATAAAATGTCTGGGTTTTGACTTAAAATAATTGGGATAGACTTAGAAATGTATTGGAGTATTAATAAATCAAGTCTGGTCATGTATTGTTGATTCTTGAAGTTGGATAACTGGCATATGGAGGTTTGTTATTCTATTTTTTCCAGATTTTTCATTATAAAAGTTTTAAAAAATGTTGTTTTATAATAAATAATATTTCCTTATATTAAACACAAGCAAAAATAAAGTAAAAGAAGGTTTATGATCATTCAAACTATGTGATAATTGTTTTAGTTATTCAATATTTATTTTGAAACAAATAATAAAAGACTAATTCTCTAACAGAACTATCATTTACTGAAAAACAGTAATAGTGAATCTATAAATAAGCACACCTCCCCAGTGGACTGGAAGGCACAGAATGGAAACTTGTCACAAAACCAATAAAATTTTTTAATAATTATTTTGAAAGTACTGAATAAATATAACAATTATAGAATACTTGATTCTTGATTCTCCAATACAAACAGCCATTTCAAAAGTGCATCTGAGAAGTTGATTCGATCTAAGAAAAAAAAATTGCAGCTTTTACAAGCATTTCTCCTACAGAAAGAAAGGTAAAGTTACTAAAGCTAGGCATTGCTATGTGGTGTGAAGATGATTTACTGCATATTTGAAACTGTTGATATGTGAAATCTTAACTGATTCAAGGCATCAAATATTAATCAGTGAATTTGTATAGAAAATATTAAAATATGTTTATCAGTTCATATTGACATCTGGTTATTATGTTACAGCTGGATTGAGAGAAAGCAGAATTGCCAACACGTCAAGTTCAACTTATGAGTCCTTTATTAGCATGCAGTCAAGAGTAGGCTCATGCCAAGAAGCTCTCGATGCTGAGTAGAATTAGCAAGAAGCTTATAAAGGCAAAAATTGCAAGTGGGCTACATAGCAAGGGGGTGAGGGAACAAGGAACTAAAAACAAAAGGGAACAAAATATAGGAACAAAATGTGGGGATGTGGCCAGGGGAATTTTGCAAGGAACAATTTCTTGGCATAAAGTCTGATTTCAGTTAACAGAGCATACAATTACACGGAACTTGTGGCTAGGGAGTTTTCAAATGATCAGCAAGAACAGTCAGCATGATCATCAGCTCAGGGGAACAAATTTGTAATTCTGTGGTCATGGGAACGTTACAACAATCACATGTATACATTGGGGGGTCATTTTTAGGTCAGGCAGGTAGTTAAGATGGAAGATTTTTAACAAAATGGAGTTACCTATGTCAAGCAAGCTATTGCAATTATTTTATATATTTCATTAGTTACTTCATTTAACTATGGAAGATTTTGTAGCCCCTCTTTCCTGGGAACATTTGGCAATGTCTGGATCATGTTGGGCTCTCCTAACTGGGGATGTGCTATGGACAGATAGTTAGTGGGGGACGGGGATGCTATTTGACATCCTCCACACATGGCAGCCCGCACAGCAAAGAATCATTCAATTCTAATGTCAACGATGCCTTGGTTTAGAAACTATCCTCTAGACATACCAATATTTTTAAGGACTAATTTGTGACTTTTCTCAAATACAAATAGAAACATTTTTTATGCATGCATGTATTTATTCATTCACACTAGGATATCCTACCTCTAGGAATGATTTTTTAATTTTCTTTTTGAGTTAGGGTTATAAAAGACAGCTTTATTCAAATTATATGCATTTTTAAATGCATTTTTCATTAGATGAAGTTACTATAAGCCAACATAGACTTAGGGTTACAATTGCCATTACATTTGCTCTAATATTTGAAGAGGTAAGCAAAAATTATTTGGAGAAGCAACATATACTGACTGATATGGAAAATAGAAAACACTTCCTTATACCATAACTCAAATTTAATGTAAATGCCTTTTAAAATGGGGAAATGTCTTTAACTAAAGTAACGTATCCTTGAAGAATAACAAGCTTCTTATGAAGAGTATTATTTTTGTTGCTCCCACATAGAAAAACTGGTTCTTAATCTGAGAGAAAAAAATTATCATGTTTTCATTCTGTATAATTTATGCTATGTATTTTCTTCTGAGTCTAAGTACGTATCCCTTTTCTAAAATTTTATTATCACAGACTTACATTCTATATGTTTGCATGCTATTAAATGAAATGTGCTGAGTGAAATCTGGAACTAGAAATCTAAAGTTTAACTTTTAAGAATGTTTAGAGATTATTTGCATTGTAACTATTAAATAAATAATAATGGAAGTACTCTTGTGTTTTAATATGATGAAATATTTTGAGAAAGCAGATGTTTATGAAATAATATTCGTTAGCAAAACGGGAGACAAGGAGGCTTATTTTTAAACAACTTTGTTTTCTAGAGTTCTCAGGTTATAGCTGTCTGAAACCAACAAGTTTAATAGAACTAATATAATATATATATAAAGTAATTTAAGTAATAAAGCAATATTAAGTAAATTTTACACCTTTAAATCTTAATTTAATCTCAGAAATTAGTTTTGAGGCAAGGTTATTAATTTTTAGACACTGAATCACAGTAAATTTTTTACTGTGTATTTGAGAAAGAAATCTAATCAGTTGATATGTACTCTATCACTGAATCTAAACAAAAATTCATCCTTATCAAGTAATATGTTTCCATAAAACAGAAAACGAGGCTAACAGAAATCAAGAATTTCAAAGACATTCTAATTAAATCAACATGTAGCTACAAATTCTCAACTGCAGGTGACTAATTAGCCAGTTAATGTTAATAAAAATTTTCTCTTGTGTAAGATTAATTATTAAAGATGAATGACCATTTAAAAGTCTTTAAGCTATTCTGATTTTTAATATCTTTGAATCTAGTTACAACCAAAGAGAATTTATTTTTACCATTCATAAAATATTTTACCTTTTCAGATTGTTATGTTTCCAAAGGTGTTACTTAAAAAAAGAATTAACTCTAGATGGTCCCCAACTTGTGATGGTTCAACTTAGGAATTTTCAGCTTTACAATGGTATAAGCATGATACACATTCTGTAGCACATCAATAAATTACATGAGATATTCAACATTTTATAATAAAATGAAGTTTCTATTAGATGAGTTTACTGAACTGTAGGCTAACTTAAGTGTTCTGAGCATGTTTTAGGTGGGCTAGCCTAAGCTATGATGTTCAGTATGTTGGGTTATTGAATGTGTTGCAGGAGTTTTGAACTCCGCTGTCAGCTTAAATTAGCAACTTCAGGTTCTTGTCCCACAACCAAGAAGATTAAGGATTGTGGAAACCAAAAAGAGGAGTTAAAGAAGGAGTTTATTAAGCGACAAAGCTCTCTTTGGAGAAGAGAGGGGGCCCAAAATGGGATGCTCAGTGCTAGGAGTTTTTTTGTGTTTTTTATCTTATCTTTTCTGGGGGCATTTCTTTCATTTACATCTCATCCACCCCTTACTTCCTGAGACTCAATTCTTATTGCACATGTAGGTCCTTGACCAAAGTTACTCCGTCTTGAATATTACCCATAAGTACTACAGAAAAGCCCACCATGGAGGGGGAAGTTAAACCGCAATGCAAATGCTATGTTAATAATATAATAAGCCAAGTGCCGGGAGCCGCAATCCTTAGTAAGAGTAAGGTAAAAGGGACCTGAAAACAGGAAAAATGCCGACTGGGAGCAAGGCCCCAGTAAAATGCAGCCATGACAGAGGCAAAGCCCCATGGATCCTGTTAATGGACCTTTCCTAACCTTGAAGGATTGCGTGCATAGGCTTGGGGATGTTCCCTCTTTATTTGTCACAGGCTAATAATTGAGATAATAGATGCATAGATGGATGATGGCATTTGACAGCAAAAATTTACTTAGGCATAGTGAAGGTGAGATTGCAGCAAAAAGCTGCCCCTTAGGGTGTGTAAGAATGTTTTTCCATAACATCAGGAGGTTGAGAAAAACAAGTCGACCACTTCCTTATAAACAACAGACCCCAGCTGAGAGCTGGTGGAAAACAACCGTTTGAGATAAAAAATAGGTTAAGATATTATAGGGTTAAATAAGTAGTTTGATAAAGATAGACGTTAGAATATTAATAATAAAATAGTAAGATAAGATAA
>CAUYQG010040721.1:0-17037 GCA_963574415.1 Tarsius wallacei
GTGCAGAGACATAACTGCCGCTTGTTATGTCCTTCCAGCCAATTGAATGACTTTGATTGAAACTGCTTCGCTGATGTGAACTAGCATTCCAGTCACACCTTCAGAGTGAGTTGTCTCCATACTGGAGCTTTTTCTGAGCTGTTTGCAGGGAGGGACCCTCATGTCTGAGGCTCTGGGTGCCTGCCTGGCCTGCACATGGCCCTTTCGACCATCCTGGCACCTGGAGGAGCTGAGCACTGCATGTGGAGAAAGTGTGTGCAAGTGAAAAATGACCTGCCCCTAAGCTGAGCTGTGTGGGCGGGTCTTCAGGAAAGAGGGGAGGCTGGACCCCAAAGACAGAGCTGGGCCCTGAGACGGCTTCTGCCGGTGAGTGGCACATGGATTCCAGCATGTCCTCATGTCTGCGGATACGCAGTCTTGTCTTAAGTCAGAATATCCAATGCATGCATGTACACACACACACACACACACACACACAGTCAGCAGGTGAAACTGACACTCAGAATGACTATCCTGACTCAATGGGCCCCATCGCCTAATGGATAAGGCACTGGCTCCTGGAATCAATGATCCCTTTTCACTTTGAGCAAAGAGGAATTAAGGACTGCTACCACTTAACATAATTCACTGTCCCCTTGGAAGTGGGAGTGCACCCTGGGGTCAGAATGTCCAGGTAGATCCAGGCTTCTCTTCCCAGCTTTGTGACCTTGGTCATCTCACTTAAACTTTTCATACCTCATGTTCCTACGGGGATGACATTTCCAGCACTCGCAAGATTGCTGTGAACATGAGATGGGTTATTATGTGGAAAGCACTGAGGTCCCTGGGACCACAAACACAAGCTGGTGGGGCAAAAATGAATTATTAAATATAAATATCACTCTGGTGACCCTGCCCAAATGCGAGACCCAAGTGTTGGAAGGACAAAGCAAGCAATAGAACACAGAGCAAGTTACATGAGGCAGGGGGAACACACGGGCAGGACGCCTGTCAATGCTGCCATATTGGATACATGTCGGTTCTTACCCCAGAGGCAGACCTGTGTTATGTGCTCATTTTCTCTTTCTCATCCCCAAAATAAAGCACATTTCAGTGGTAAATTAAATAAATAATTCTGTTTTTAAAAACTTTTGAATTAAGTTTAGGGAAGTAAGAACCTCCCCAGGAGTGAGCTGCAGCTATGCGGACACTGACTTTGACTTTAGAGGTAGAGAGTAACTCTCTCCATGTCTCAACGTATGTGGAGTCTTCTAGAGCCATCGTAATATTTGAAAACTTTTGTTATTGTTCTTGAAAACCCGGGCTAGAATCAAATTGCTTATCCAAATATTTGCAACTTACTAAAGGTCTTGACTTCTCAATGTATTTCCTTCAGAAAGTCATGTTCTCAGGAGGAAAATGTTAATGTGATCGTCGCTTACATCTGAGACGCTTCCTTGAACATTAGGAGATGGTATGTTGGAAGTCCATGAACCAAGCACACCTCACTCCCTGCTGCTCAGCAGACATCTCAGGGAAAAAATAAAAGCAGTGGCAACAGACCAGGCCGGCAGAAGCACAGAGAAAGCACACACAGGATGGGCTGGTTTCCTTTTTTTTCATGTGTTCTATAAATATTTCATGTGTTTGTTAAAGCTGTGCTGGAACATTCCTAGAAGTCAGCCTTCCCCCTGTTTAATTCATCCCCCATCCTCGAAGACCAGAGATTTTGAAACATAGAAAGAGTCTGCATTCCTTGCCCATGCTTGGTTAATAAACAACACATGAGAACTAGGGATGGAACTTCTTAAAGCAAAGAGAAAGGAACATAGCTAGGATGACTGCAAGAAAAAAGCCTCACAGTGCTCTGGAGACAACCTTGGAGCCATGATGGGTGTTTAAATTCTGTGACTTGAACCTCCAGGTGGTTCAAATAGACCTGGGCTTTCCCTCTCAGAGCTGTGTCTGCAGGCCTCGGCCCAGGGCAGGAAAGTTGTGACTAGAGAGGCTTCCTCAGAAGGCATACTTGCTCCAGCACTGCAAGTGCACACTTCCATTCAACTTGTCGGCATCCCTAAGGGCAGGGGATCATTACAGGGAACAGCAACAAGACAGTTCCACTCATCAACAGTCTAAGCTCAGAAACTGAAGTGATGGAAGAGATCAATGAATCAGAAATAAACCTGCACTCTCTTCCTCTGGGACCCTAGCCATCCTAGTGTTTCCGTCTTGTCTGGGCTGAAATGAACAGAAGTAAGTGGAGACCTTTTGGCTTTGGTGGACAGAGGCTACAGCCTCTCTTACTCATGACCATCACAGTGAGACTGTTGCCATTTGTTTGCTCTCAGTGTAATACCCTGTGAGCTCTAAAATGAAGCATGAATGAGTTGAAGAGGTATGATCGACTTCACCGTGAGTGGAAAAAATGGCGCAGTACATATGTGGATACCAACACCAATTGTCACACATAAAAAAGCGCCCAGATTGAAAACAAGTCCATGCTCTGCTGTCTTTTGTAGAAGGCAGCTCTCCCATTTCATATGTGCCCAACAACATGGCAAACCTTGAATGGACGTTAGCTCATTTATTTGCAGATGACTTTACAGCTCACCATGTTACCAAGGAGAAAACTGAGGCTCAGAGAGGTTGAGTCCTTGTGGGAGTTCACAGAGCTAGTCCACATGGACATCTGAACTCCAACCTGTGCTTGTCAGGTTGGACACCTGCACACCCAGCCCTGCATCCTCCAGCTAGAGGTGATATGACTGAATGCAGGAACAAGGCTACTTCCATTCTTGCTGGCAAAGTTCTACCGCAGACATTCACAGAAGCTCAGGGGTGTTCAAGGCTAAGGTTGCCATAGAGTGCAAGCTGTTCAAACCGGGATACTTTCTTGAATGAAAGAATGTGCCAATCATACTTGCCTAGAAATCAGGTCTGAGCCAGGGCTGCTCAAGGGAAGTGAAGGTTTGTTCACGCCAATTGTCATCCTGGCCAACCATCTTGTAACTCGTAAATGTTCTAGCATCCTGCTAATAATAGGAGCTTAATGCTCACTGCGGAAATCCAGGTTTGTTTGTGTACATTGTTTGTATCATCAGGACCAATTCTCCAGGAAGGAGTTATTCTCTTCTTTTAACAGATGACAGGACAGAGGCTCAGAGCAGGTAGCTGAGCTATAAAGTGAGTTTAATTATTCACAGGCAAAGCTGGGGCTCAACTCTAGGTTTTAGCATCACCCTTTGATGCTTTTCTCGTGTCTTTCTTGCCTCCAAATTCCCTAGGAAAAGCTGATCGACAGATATCTGGGCAGCCTGTCTTGCAAGTGTGTCAGCCACGTAGAATTCATTAGTTCTCAAGGGGGAGCCTTAGGAGATCATCCGTCTGAAACATTGGGTTGTGATGGCAGAATCCACAAATGCAGCCATCATCTTCCCATTTTGAATTCTTAGAAATGGCAGAATGTAAAATACATAAAGGAATAAATCAATGTTCTTGCTAGCAAACGATAGAGAGTGTCACCAGAGACTCAAATTTGGGAGGAATTAGGAGGAGATAGAATCAGATTGTCAAAAGATCCACAGTGCAAGACATGTTAGGGAGGGGGCTGCAGAGGAGAGGGAACAGGAAGGGGGGCCACCCTGATCAGAGAAAGCAGAGCAGGAGGGGTCCTTTGGAAACCGCCGGGACAAATCGCTGGGCTCTGATTCAGAAACGCGACTGGTGCTTCCTCTCAGGTATTTTCGCTGGTGACCAGGCAGCAGAGGTGAAAGTCCCCAGAGTGTGTTCTCCCGCAGCCAGCTACAGGATGGGCCATGGCAGGGCTGACAGGCCACCAGTACATTCGAGGGGGCCAGCTGTTAAAACTGTGTAGGGCTTCTCATCAAGTCATGGAGTGGACATTACCCTCAGCCCCTGAATGCCTGCCACTGCTCCGAGCTTCTCTCCCAAGACCCTTAGATTTTCCTCACAATTTGGCAGCCAAAGGGCCATGGTCTGGTGCCACAGGTGGTTGTAAGACCCTGGCGTGGTGCTCTGACCAGTGTCCAATCTGACTGTCTTTACCTGTGTCAAACAAGGCAAGGCAGGGAGTGGGTAATGGGTTTCTCGGGGGCCTGCTTTCTCCTCTTGCTCAGAATAGCATGTTAGAATTAGACATGCCCACATGAAACGCGGTTTTCACTCCACAGGACATTTCGGAGCAAAGGGACCCAGAGATGGCGCAACAAGTTCTCGATGCCAAGAACACCCCAAGCTCCCTCCTCTGAGGACCACCTCCTTTGTGCGTGATTCTTCGCCTTCACAGGTGTCTCGTGACTGTGCAGGGACTGCCCACTCTCATCTCACATCTGCCGTCCAGCAAGGAAGAAGAGGGAGGTGACCAAGGGAAATAGCCATGCCCATATTGGAAATGGTGTCCAGCACCCTGTCTGTAGGAAGGCAGACTTGCCTGACATGCCCAGGAGACCTGCATCACGACTCTCTGTGACCAGATCCATGCTGTACGCCCCTACTATCAACACAGTCTGGGAGGCCAAGCTTTCAGGAAGATGCTTCTCCACCACGAGCAGGGAAGCCGGTCCGAGAAGGGGTGTGGGGTGGGAAGTCAGCAGGCCTGCCTGTCCCTCGCCCGTGGCAGGGTAAGTCTTTGCATTCTTTGTGTAATTATTTTAAATGCAAAACAACAAACATGTAACCTTTTATTTTACCAGGCACCAGCCAACATCCTTTTCCACTCCCTCACCTATTTTGGTTATACACCCCAACGCCAGAGCAGAACAAGTCTAACGTACCTTCCAAAAGGCCATCTTCCACATATTAGAGGGACACTATTCTTTTTTATTATTTTCCTTTTTTAAAATTTTTGAGTCAGAGTTTCATTCTGTCATCGTGGCTGGAGTGCAGGAACATGCTCATGGTCACTGCAGCCTCGACCCGGTGGGCTCAGGCGATCTTTCTGTCCTCATCTGGAATCTGGGGGCCAGGACCATGCCCGGCTTCTAAGCCATCAGGTGAGTTAACTTTTGACCAGTCAGACACGAACTGCATTGCCTAGTGGAAAGCGCACGGAGCCAGGCAGATCGAATGAATCCCATACTGGCCAGAGCTGTGTCTTGGGCATGTGACAGGCCTCATCTTTCTGGCCTGTGAATGAAGACTCTGAGGTTTGTCTTCTACTGTGTTTGTGGGCAATACTGAGGTAATGAAGGTAAGACCGCCCAGCTGGATGCCCAGCACACAGTCACGGCCAATCACCGACGCTGTTTGGCTGTCACTGTGGCTTCTCACCCAGAGGGGACACTGGGGTATTGTGTGTCCATTGTTCAAGCTGCAGGTTTCAAAACCCTCACCTACACTGGGTCAGTGTATCGAACCAGGTTTCGGTTCCCATTGCAGGGTGGTGTTACCATGCCAGGGCCCCAGCCTGCCCTTCTGGACTGTGGCCCTCCCCGGAGCCTCGGCCCGAGGATAGGAGCCTGACTTTCTGGCCAGTCTTCTCCTCTGGAGCCCTGTCCTTCCTGTCCCCTGGGTGTTTCACTGTGGGGCCAGGCTCCTCCCCTGCCTCTCACACACTTTAGGAGAAGCCTGAGGGGCTTTGATCCCTAGAACTCCATTGGGGCTTGCCACACCATCTGGAGCCCGTGCTTTGATGTTTTGATGTTTGAAGTCCATGTTTACCTCTGGGCCATTTGTGATGTCATCGTGGTCCTCAGGCTAGACTATAATATGGATGTTTTTCCTCTGCATCGATATGTTGTGTGATCCGCCTCCTTGGCATCCAAACCAGCTGGGCCCTGACTCATAGGCTGTGGACCAGCCATGGAAGTGCCTTGATCCAAGAGCCACCTTGTGAGAACCCCCAACTGATGCAGCCAAAGTCGAGCATCAGCTGTCGGAACTGCCACGTTTCAATCCTCATTTGTGTGGCGGGATCCCCAGTGCATGATGGGAATTCTAGCCCTGACCCTCACCAAAAAGGAGGTCAGCTCATTGTGAAGACCCCTGGATCCCCTGGCTCGGTGCAGACAGCTGCCGGCCAGCTGCTCCCTTGCAGTGTACTCAATGAGCCCGTTCTTCTACTCTGGTCTGACTTGGCTGGTGACTCCAGCCATCCGGTTGTCTCACGTGACACTCGTGAAACTGGACTGACTGCTTGTAAGTCTGGGCCTTTGGCTCATCCCTGTCTGGCCAGTTGCATCCGTTTGTGTTGAATGCTGGTGATGGGTAGGGCAACTGAGGCTTTGTCACTTCTGGCATTGTGCCAGGCCTGTACTCTGGAGGATTTGCCACGTCTGGATGCCAATGTGGCTGTTGTGAGCACCGAGCCAGACTGAGGACGGACAGAGCCCACACCAGCCAGACGCGCCCTCAGGAGAGAACGTGCCATTTCAAACGCACATTTACTTACATTCGTACAAGAACAGGTGAGGAATACATTCAGACTTTGTGCTTCTTTTTCCGATGATAGTTGAGCAACTCAAAAAGTTTACGTCTCTGCATTATGCTCTGACATCTGTCAGTTTCAGGTTGCTCATGTGTCTTTGGTTTTACTAGGCCAGGTGTTTCAGGAAAGCAGCCAGTCCTAAGCTGAATAGTGACTTTGGGACCTAAATCTACCTGTTACACGATGGTATTTTGTTTCTTTAAATTCTGAAGTATCCATTTTTAAAATGGACTTGACTTTTCAATGGGATGTTTGTTTGAAGGAAACTGGAACTTGTACTTATCTGGATCAAAGAAATTCTGTCAACTGGTAAAAAATAAACAGTGCATTAATTCTTTTTATTTTACTTCATTGTGGTAAGAACACTTAGCATGAGATCTATTCTCTCTGCAAATCAAGTGCTCGATACTTTGTTGCTAGCTGCAGGCTGGCGTTTTGCAGTGGGATGGCTAGAGCGCATTCACCTGGTTTAGCCGGAACTCGGTGGTCCTTGGTGAGGCACCCATTCCTTCCCCCAGCCCCGCAGCTCCCCGCTACTCTTTGATTCTGGATACCGGACTGTCTTTGGCAGCCGTTGACCTTCTGCAACCGGCTTATTTCGCTCAGTGTCCTCAAGGCTTAGCTGTATTCTGGAACATCACAGCCTCCTTCCCCGGAAGGCCGGGCCGCATTCCGCTGTGTGTGTGCCACACCTGCTGTTTGTCCATTCAGTTGCTGGTAGCCATTCCTCTTCTTCCAACTGGCCAGTGGTTTTACTAGCAGACACAGCTAGGTTCACCTTATGCATTCCTTAGGAGTGCTTCAAGTGTGATGAACGAGTGAATTCATCCTTCCGTTTAATCCTCACGAGAGTTTACAATGATGCAATTACCCTATGAGGTAATTCAAGGCATAGAGATTTGTCCAGTGAGTGAGGAGAAACAGGGGTTTGACCTCAGGTCAGAAATCAGAGCAACCACGGTCACCCGTTCAATGAGAGCACTTGATACACATGTTGATGCTCACCTCCAGAGCAGTTGATGCGCTTGTGTTATCGTTTTGCTTTGCCAACTTAGGAGGCTTTCTCTGTCTGAAGACCCCCTTGCCCTCCAAGTCCTAGTGGGGACAACACAGCAGGCCTGGTCCAGAAAGGTGCCCTGGGTGATGCCTTCCCCCCGGCTTCCCTGCATCCAGCCTCATGGGAGCCTACCTCAGGATGGAGGTTGGCCTTCCTGGAGGCTGCCTCAGGAGAGGAGGTTGGCCTCACTGGAGCCTGCCTCAGGTTAGAGGCTGGCCTCCCTGGAGCCTGCCTCAGGAAGGGAGTGGGCCCTTCCTTCTCTGGGGCGGCAGCAGGCACGGTGGCAGCTGATGACACTGATGGTGGCCGAGGTGGGGTTGCAGAGAATGCAAGCTCTGTGCGTGTTAACCTTTAACCTACAGTGACACCAACCCACAAGCTCAGAGTGAGGTCCTCGCTGGCAGTGGGGAGCATCGTTCCTGGTTTGGAGTCTGACTTTCCAGCACCCCAATATTCTGTGAGCTGCCCAGTGTTATTTAGAAAAATTATATTCACAATTTGGAAGACTGGATAATGCATCCAGGCCTGGGGGCCAGAATGCCTGAGGGCGGACCCCAGTTCTCCACTTCCTGTGTGGCCTGGGACTGTCCCCGAATCCCTGCGTTCCTCAGTGTACCATCTGTCAAAGAAAATAAGAATGAGGTGGGCATTCAGGAAGTATGCAGTATTTAGAAGACCCCATGGTGCGTAGCGAGCACTTCGTCACAGTCCAACACATTATTAAGTAATTCTCTTATTAATTAGGCAAGGTCTGGTTCTTACAACCAAGAACTAAGATTCAGTTATCAAATTATTAATATTTCCAGTTTCGATGAGAAAACAGCCTCAGAGACATGGACTAACATGTACATTTAAAGAAATGTGGATGCAAGAATTTGAGAGTAAACTTTAGATTTATCGTAATCCCAAACTCAGTCTGGTTGTTTTATTCTCCTAATTAATAAAGACTTAAAATATCCTTACACCAAACAAATAAAAATAACTTCACTGCAGCAACTTGGATGGATTTAGGTCTGTCATACTCAGTGATCTATCACAGAAACAAAGAACAGAGTACCACGTGTTCTCACTTATAAGTGGACCCTGAACATTGATGATAACACTGTAAGAAAGGGATTGGCAGTGGCGGGATACAGCTGGGATGTGTGTGTGTGTGGTGGGGGCAGAGACACAACATCAACAAGGGTATCTGATCTCAAACCAGGTGAAGTGAGGGCCAAAGGGAGACCCAAACTTTACCTGTATGATGACCACTTGTATACCTGATCCTGAATTGTTCCCACATCTTTAAAAAAAAATAAAATTAAATTAAAAGAAGAAGTAACCTTATTCAAATGCAGTTGAGGGGGAGAAAAGAGTTGCACTGAAAACATTTCCTATGACTCTGTCATTATTGCGTTTCTAGGAGCCCTTTTACCAGACAAATTCCAGGCCCCAATACAACCACGAGAAACATGGAACTGTGTGCATAAGATATAGTAGGGGCTGGGCGCAGGGGCTCAAGCCTGTCATCCCAACACTTCAGGAGGCCGAGGCCAGTGAATTGCCTGAGCCGGTGGGTTTGAGACTAGCCCGGGCAACTCGGCGAGACCTCGTCTCTACAATAAATTAAAAATTAGCCAGGCATGGTGGCGCATGTCTGTAGTTCCAGCTACGTGAAAGGCTGAGGTGGGGGGGCTCCATGGCTCAGCCTGTCATCCCAGCACTTTGGGAGGCCGAGGTGAGAGGATTGCCTGAGACATGCTGCCCGGGCAACTTGGTGAAATCTTCAAAGGGAAAAAAAAAAGATTCAGCAGGAACCCAATAACTTAGTAACACTTTCTTGAAACTGTCTTGCACTTACTCCCACTATAGCTATATAGTGCCTTGGAAACAGACAAGATTGCTAAAACAGAATATGTGTCATTTTTCTTTGTTTTTTTCCACTTCACTTTCTTGGCTTCAGAATTCTGTAAGCTGCAAATCTTCACTCTCTCTCTCTGGCACGGAATGTGGCAAAGTTAGCAGAAACACTTGATATAAGGACATATCTTTGCCCCTTATGCTCTCCAGGCAGAATTTCATCCCTGTTGCTGTGACTGCAAAATTAAAACACGTGTTCAGAGAAAATAGTCAGGCAGTCGCATCTGAAGCTTCTTCTGCTTCTAGCCAAAAACACTTTGTACCTTCATCAGGGAAATAACAGAAAAAGATCAGTCATTTTCAACCTGATGTGTCTTCCTCTGTACAAGCCTTTGGATGAACGTATGTATCTTGATTTAACGATCCTATCATTTCTCTCTTGTCTCCACTGTTGATGATTTGATGGGAAACAGGGAATTGTCTGTTGGCCTGCACAGTGTAATCTCACCACTCATGTACTATAATCCAGAGCAAATCGCTGACCATCATGTATCAAATGCTTTTTTAATTGTTTCTCTTAGAAATTGGGCATGTTGGTGGGGCTCAGTGGCTCAGCTTGTCATCTCAGGTCTTTGGGAGGCCAAGGCTGGTGGATTGCCTAAGCCCGCAGGCTCAAGACCAGCCCAGGCAACTTGGCAAGACCTCATCTCTATGATAAATCAAAAATTAGTCGGGTGTGGTAGCACACACCTGTAGTTCCATCTACTCGGAGGGCTGAGGCTGAAGGATCGCCAGAGCCCAGCAGGTTGATGCTGGGGTGGCAGTGAGTGTGCCACTGTACTCCAGCCTGGGTGATGGAGTGAGAATTTGGTTTAAAAAAAAGAAATTGGGCATGTTTAATTCTTTTCTACTCTGTTTGCTTTTTAATTTTAACTTAGAGAACTCCTAAAAATAACATTTCCTAGACTTTCTAATTGTGTGTAAGTAACCGTGAACATTTTCAATGATTGTACATATTATTGGCACAAGCCCTCTGTCATGCTGCGTTACTTTTCATTTTCTCTTAGAATCACCAGCAAGGCATACATTTGACAGGGGTGACCTAGTCTCAGTTTATTAAACCAAGTGAATATAAATGACCTTAATATCAATCTTCATAAGCAGCAACATAAAATACATGTGTGCGATAATGTCTGATTAAGTGACATTCTTGCAATGGAGTCCATTGTCTTTTTTTTTTTGTCCTTGAAGAGTAAGACAGCTGCTTGTCATGTGGTTAAAAACGTGTGAAGTGCTTTCCCACTGAGTTCCTCTTTCACTTCTGACAACAGGCATATAAACTGTATTGAGGATGTAATCGCTATGTGATCCCTTAAGATGTTGGTGTGCAGAGGTTACAGTGTGTTCCATTGCCCTCAGGGGGTGGGAAAGTGGGCAATCAATGACAAGGCTGGGACTTGGGTCCATTATTCCTACGTCTCCATCCAGAGTCCTTGTGCTAGGACACCCTCTCTCACCCCCACTGAGCTCGTGAGAGAGTGAACGTGGAATCTGCTGGGGCAGCCCAGGGTCTTTCTGCAGACACGCAGAACTGTGTTTAAGGCTCCCAGGAGATGAGCGCATCCTAGCCTCCTAGAGCAGAACACACCTCTGATTTCCCAGCCTCTCTCCCTGCAGGCGATGCAGGGCCTGAGAGGACCGAGGGTGCACAGCACGGTGATGGCCCCAAGGACATGCCTAAGGTCTGTTTGTTAGATGAGTAAGTGACGTCTGGACATGCTTGTGATGTCATGGAAAGAACACTCAATGCAGAGCCCATGTGTCTGGCACTGTCTGTGGTCACAGGCTCCGTGATCCTCCGAGCTGTGCCTTACCGCAAAACCCTGAGTTGACGTTTCCTCTTGGGTAATCGAAGGGGCTGTACAGAATCATTCAATTCAAGCCTGTTCTAATGTGTGCAATGCTTGGCGGCAGTAAGGAGCCCTTGTCGGAGTCTGTTCCACCCAGAGGCTGACCGTCTTGTCCTCTGATGATCAGGCGTTTATTTATTTTTTTTCCCCACACGGTCCTTCCCTTCTCCTTTCAGCAGTGTGGGGCGCCAGTGGTCATTGCTTCTGCATGTGTGGAGCACGGTGAAAAATGACAACCTCCCGACTATGAGGTCAGCCCTCACTACTTTTATAAAGGGACACTACTAGCTATGTCTTAAGCCCGAGCTATGTTGCTCAGAGAAATAATTCTGCACCAGAAAACTGGTCTTTTATTAAAAGGTGACATTTTAAAAGTGGACTTACTGATCTTTTTTTCCACTTTTTTTCTTCCTTTTTACAGATATTTTTTTCTCACTGCTTTTGTGATTAAAAATAAACAACAACAACAAAAAGCAATGACAAAGCTTTTTCCTTCTTAATGTTTGCCTGTGTGGTACAAACGTGTGCCACAGATTAAGAGACGTCCGTGTTAGCACCCACAGCATAAAGTGTGGGCGAGGCGGCCCTCTCAGGCCTCTGGGGTGTGTCCTTGCTGTTGTGTTTTGCATGACTTCGGTATTGACGGAGCGCAGGCTGCTGCTCTGAACTGGATCATTTCTTCATTCTATGATAATTTTGCTTTGTTTTTTTTGGAAGGCACTGGGGAATTAATTAGTATGTGAATTGCAAACTCTTATTCCACATTCTCTTTTTTGTGCAGGGGATTGTGGTCTTCATTCTTATCTAGCAGGAGATAAAGCCAAGGCAGAAGAAATACTAGATGAAGATCTCCATCAGGATTTTCCAAAATCGGAAACTGTTAGACTTAATTTTGCTTTGAATAGTTTATAGGAGAAAATACATCCAGAAAGCATCATGGCTCAGTTTCTCTTTCCTATATGGACAATGGTTATCCTTCTGACACCAGAGAGTTCACAAGCCTTTTATAAATCCTTAACACACACACAAAGATGAAAGCACCTAACTGGGCCCTCTAATTGTTGTTATCATTAAGGAATCAGTAAGTCGCTTTTAAGTGCTAGCCGTGTGCCAGGAGTCAAGTCTATTGACCCACATCATCATGAATAATCAAGAGTTAAGTATCTCTGATAACTATTCAGCCAAGTGTGCTATAATTACTTGAAAATTTCAGCTCTAAATATCAGCTACGTCATAGGAGAAAAACATTATTTAACCCACAGACGATTGTCTCTGACATCATCGAGGTGTTCTGAAGGTCAGATGGCTAGCGGGGTGTCTGCCTTCCTCCCGGAAAGCTAAGCGCAGGGCCTGGAGGGGAGGGTTAGCAGCCACTGCACATGACACAGGAAACATCAGGAAAGAAAGCTGGACTCTGAAAACCCTAATCAGGGACTATGGAAAGTCCCCATCCCCCTCTCCATCAAGAAATAAGGGAAGTATCACGTAGACGTTGTGCAGCCCTCAAATCGTTTTCTTAATAAGATGCAAGGCAGAAGGTGGAGCGGGCGCGGGCAGGTGACCGCGTGTGTGCTGCACGTGTGACCCAGACAGCCCTCCTCTTCTTGACACTAACAATTCTGTAATTTCCTTTTGTATTTTCACGTTGAAGAATTAGCCCAGAGTATCCATTTCTTTCTCAAATCAACAATTTCTTTCTCTAGCCAAAAAACCCCACACTTTTTCCCTACCTGTGTTCAGCCCTACATGTCAGTGCAAGCTTTCTTCACATGGTTACTCAAATGATGAAAGAGGACCCATCCCATCACGATGTGGACAAGACAACGAGAAAGACTGTGTGTCCACAGAGGTTTTCAATACTCCATTTTTTCCTTCTTTTAGCAGCGCAGAATTGGGTGTACAGCACTTTGGCCTTAATTCTTTGCAAGTCATGTTCACAATTAAGAATACTGTTTCCTTTTGGGCAATTGCACTAGCTTGAAAGACTCATTTTCATAAAAGAAACTTTGACACTGGGTCTTCTATCTCCCTTTGCAAAGTGTTTTAGGTGCAAATAGAAACATTCAAACAACCTGAACAGATTTGTACCTAAATAGAACTTTCAAGCACCCTAAATGCTGCCCAAATATTTGTCTACGACAGTGGTTCTTAAATACACTGTGGTTTCAGGACCCTGGATACACTTAAAAATTACTGAGGGTCCTCAAAGGGTTTTATCTATGTGGATTAAAGTTATCTACCTATCTGTCTTTCTGTCTGTCTATCTATCTATCTATCTATCTATCTATCTATCTATCTATCTATCTATCATCTATCTATTTATATCTTTTGAAATACGGTTTCACTTTGTCACTCAGGCTGAAGTGCAGTGGCACAATCAAGGCTCACTGCAGCCTCAACTACCTGGGCCCAGGTCACCCTTCTGCCTCAGCCTCCTGAGTAGCTGGGACTACAGGCAAGTGCTACCATGCCTGACTAATTTTTTGTTGTTGTTGTTGAGACCGGGTCTTGTCGTGTTGCCCAGACTCGTCTCAAATTCCTGGGATCAAGCAATTCTCCTTCCTTGACCTCCCAAAGGGTTGGGTTTACAGGCATGAGCCACCACACCCAACCTAAAGCTACCAATATTTAATTAAAATAGAAATAGTAATTAAAAGTAATAATAAATAAACCCACCCACCACCTGTGAACATAAATATACTCTTGTGGAAAATAACTATATTTTCTGAAACACAAAAGATTGCTTGGCAAGAATGGAGACATGTTTTTACATGTTTTCAAATCCTTTTAAATGTCTGTCTTAGGGGAAGAGATGGGTTTCTCACATCTCTTCTGCATTCAACCTAGCAAGATGCGTTGTTTGGGGTGAAGTGTATATAGAAAATACAGCCTCACACAGATTTGTAGTTGTAAAAGGGAGGTCTATTTTAGCAGATTTTCAGATATTTCGTATGTTTTTCTGTGATATTTCACCCAAATTTGGCAAGCAGTGGTTTCTTAGAGTCTGGATGCACAACGGACCTGTAAACACACCAATCAACACTTTGAACACTGCTCCACTAAAATCCATTGGTTTAACCTGCACTTTGTAAAATCACACATTGATCATCTGGAAAACTTACCAAGTTTTCCAGTTTCTCTTTATGCTGACAAGCTTCATTATCCAACGTTTTTGAAAATCCTATGCATCATCACCAATTACAGAGGAGTCTCCAGGCATTGGAAGCTATTGGGATCGTCATGGATACAAGGTTTTGAAGATTTTAGTTTTGACCTGATAGCTTGGATTTTGCCACTGGCAACAAATACCGCCAGTTGTTTTCTTTGCAGTTACAGGCTCATTTCATTCATCTTTGAGAACACATTGGCCAGGTACAGATACGCAAATCCGAGTGGTCATCGTGGGTCTGCTTCTCATGCGCTCCAGGAAAAATGGTGTTCCCTGAAGACGGCGTGTCACTCAGCTCCAGCTGCCACGTCAGTGGTTTTGCCTGTGCGAGCACCTCTCGGTACACACCCAACAGACATGAGGTGGACATTCCTGATTTATCACTTAAAGGCTCAAAATTCACACACTGTCGAGGATGAAGGTGTAATGAGATCAGTCCTGATTACTGCTTCATCAGGACTCTCTGAGAGCTATGGGCACTGTTTTTCAGCCTGTGCTTGCAGGCTGATGGACACTATGTGACGGGGCCACACTGGTGCATGGCCGTGATTTACCTGCCCAAGGCACAGCTGTGTTACACATCATGGCCCTTGCATCCTCACTGCAAATACCGATGTAATGAAATAAAAAAGAATGCCATTGCATTACCAGAAAAATAGGGTTAAGCTCACAGGCCTCCTGAAGGTGTCTTGGGAGCTTCCGGGAGCACAGATTATGCTGTAAGCTGCTGGTCTTTGAGCTGTGAGGTGAAGGGATTGTCAC
Source organism: Tarsius wallacei (assembly GCA_963574415.1). Lineage (NCBI taxonomy): Eukaryota > Metazoa > Chordata > Mammalia > Primates > Tarsiidae > Tarsius > Tarsius wallacei. The sequence goes on from CAUYQG010040721.1 coordinate 15,165, forward strand.
CTCACCCTATTAGTCAACATTCATTAGAGGAAGATATGCATTATACATGAGCTAGAAGGTTTCTATTTGCACATGTATGTAGATATATTGGATACTCTAATGGACAAAACCTCACAGCATGGCATAAGGAAGAAAAAACTTTTTTTTTTTTAGTTGGAGTCTCACTCTGTCATCCAGACTGGAGTGCAGTGGCACGATCATGGCCACTACAGCCTCGACCTGCTGGACTCCAGCCATCCTTCTGTCTCAGCCTTCCAAGTAACTGGAACTACAGGCACCTGCCACCACTCTCGGTTTATTTTTTGTTTTATTGTAGAGACAATGCCTTGCCAAGTTATCCAGGCTGGTCTTGAATCCCCGGGCTCAGGCAATCCTCTAGCCTCAGCCTCCCAAAGTGCAGGATTACAGGCTGAGCCATCAGGTCCAGCCAGGATGAAACACTTTATGGGCTTAAATATAGCTGGGCATGGTGCCCACCCCTATAATCCCAGCAACTTGAGAGGCTGAGGTGGGAGGATTGCTTGAGCCCAGGAGTTCAAGTGAGATCTCATCTGCACAAAAAATCAAATGAGTAGCCAGGCATGGTGGCACATGCTTGTAGTCCCAGCTACTCAGATGCTGAGGCAGAAGGTTCCCTTGAGCCCAGGAGGTCAAGGCTGTGGTGAACTGTGATCACTACACTCTAGCCTGGGAGACAGAAGGAGACCCCCCCAACTCAAACAAACAATACAACTAGACTTTATTAAAGTTTACTATGTATCTATTTATCATAGCCTTAGGATATCTTAAATCTACAGATAATACTTTTTGAATTTTTTTGAGGTTATAAAAAATGCAAAGTCAAAAAAGGGTTGTTCACACCGAGTAGTCAAATAAAATATGATCCACCCCTAAAGACACATAGTACTCCCGTACTAACTGAATATCTGAAGGAGTCAAACTGCTACCTATTAATAAGACTATAATTCTTGCTCAGTTATCAATGAGCATTGGATTCATAATCTCATTTTAATAAATTCGCTCTACAACCTTTTGGGTCCCTGGGTGGACAGGCCAGAGTGGAGGGTGAACAGAGACAAGGTACCACCTCTGCCGGTAAAGTGTTGACTACCAAACACACAGCTGGACACAGCTGGAGGTGGCAGGTACTATCAGAAAGCTAAAATGCAAAGAACTATGGGATTGCAGGTGTGGTAGGAGCAGCTTAATTCCACGTGGAGAAGCAGAGACCACTGCATGGGAGAAGCTTAGCATCGATTGCTGAAGGCCAAATACTTACAGTAACAATGGCGACTCCACTTCAAAGCGGTCCACACTTACACACTTACATATCCGCTCAGTCCTTCCATGGCTGCACGTCCCCGACCTGTAGGGCTCGGGCCCAGAAGTGTTCCAGATTTCAGGTGTTTTCAAGTTCGGGAACATCTGTGGGTACATAACGAGAGAGCTCTCAGGACTGGAGACCCAAGTCTCAACACGAAATCCACCTATGTGTCACATGGCCTGGAGGTGATTTTATACAATATGTTTCATAATGCTGTGCACGAAACACCGTTTGTGGTAAGTACTCATGTGTGGAATTTTCCACTTGCAGCATGCCAGAGCTGACAGAGGTTTGGTTCTCAGAGCATTTGGAATTTCAGATTTTGGGATAAGAGATGCACAGCCTGAAATTACCCAATGCGATGAATAGAATTATTATCCCAGTTTTACAGATGTTGACTTTGGATCACACATGGCTACAAAACACTTCTCTGTGGTCAAGCAGCCAGCAAACATTGTCCCCATCGTTGAACTCGGGGAGTCTACTTAGAGTACCTAATGCCGGAACCTAATGCCACATTAAACCTAACGTTAATCTCAACAATTCTCA
>CAUYQG010040725.1:0-10290 GCA_963574415.1 Tarsius wallacei
CTTTATGGTCTTTCTCCTAGCTTTGACACGTTGTCTTTGGTTGCTCACCTGTTCCTTCTATCAAACTACTGTAGTTTTCTTTTTTTTTTTTTTTGAGTTGGAGTCTCACTGTCACCCAGACTGGAGTGCAGTGGCCACTCCTGGCCACCGCAGCCTCGACCTGCTGGGTTCCGGGGATCCTTCCGCCTCAGCCTTCCGAGTAGCCAGAATTACAGGCACGCGGTACCATGCCCGGCTGATTTTTTTGATTTATTTTAAAGATGAGGTCTCGCCAAGTTGCCCAGGTGGGTCTCGAACCCGCGTGCTCAGGCAATCCACTCACCTCAGCCTCCCCAAGCGAGGGATTACAGGCTGAGCCACCGAGCCCGGCTAGTTTTCAAACCCACTAAGAATCTTTCTACTGTCATGAATATAACTACTAATTAATTAAGGTTTATACCTATCTTTTTGTTATTTATTTTTAATATGCTATGTCTTTTAAAATTATTTTGTCTCTTTGTTATTACACTGTTATATTATGCAACTATTTCTTAGAGTGCTATGTAAAGTCTCTTGTTGATTTAATATACTTTTGAGTTAATTTTGGTCGGGAAATTATAATTAGCAGCATACATTGAACTAATCTTGTTTAGATATATAATTATTTAATTATAGTAAGCAAAAATCTTTTCTCCAGTATGCTTTTATTCCCTCCTTCTTCCTATGTGCTATGAAATCATAAAATTCTATCTTTATATATTACAAGGCCCTTGAAGCTAGTTTTGTAATGGATACTTTTTGTAGTTTTTTAAAGCAGAAAATAGCGGAAATAGGTTATTAGAATCCTCCTGAGGACATATAGGGAACAAGTAAAGAAAACTAACTACATAGATAAATATCAAAGACAATATAAACATATTTAGTGTTCGGGTCAAACTCCCAGCGGGGCCTCCAGAATGTTAGGTCAGGCCCCCTGGGGGTGTGTGGGTGTCTGGTGTGAGATCAGGTGCCACATGAAAGATGCAAAGAATTACATAGAAGTTAGATTAGAAAATATAGTTTCTTTAGAAAATAAGTTAGAGAGAGAGAGAGAGAGAGAGAGAGAAAGAGGAGATTCACCTCCCCAAGGTAGGGGAGGGGCCAAAGCTTAAGAAAACATGGCCTGGTCATAGTTCAAGGAGCACATGGCCACACCATAACTTAGCAAGGCAATGGCTGCAATGGTTGCTCGTGATTGAGTCCTTTAATCCTTCCCTTTGATGGGATCAGGTCATCAAAGTGGTTGGGTGGTGGTCTGCTCCACATCATCACGAAGGGACAGGTATTCGTAGGTACTGATGTCAGATGATGGATGGCAGGCAGATGGGTGGGTAAGTCACATGATTGCTGCCATGGTGGTGAGGCCTGTCTTGTCATGAAGATCACAAGGGGCTGATTAGGCTACCTTGAGTCTTATGGGTGGAGGCAAATACTTGAAATAGAAAAGCTAATTAGTACAAAACAAGCTGGGAGGGGGTTGTAAAGCAATTAACAATAGCTACCTCCAAGAAACCCGTTCTGTCCTTGGGTAATGATTAGAGTGTAAGTTAAGTGGAATTGCTAGAAAGACGTGAGCTTTAGACAGTGTCAAAATGGCTGCTCACTGGGTATATTAAATCCACCGTTATGTCCTTTTCATTTAGTAACCTATTTCTGCTATTATCTGCTTTAGAGAAATACATAAAGTATTAACTACAAAACTAGCATGAATGGCCTTAAAATATATACTTCAGCTTGAAGGACTTTCTTTAGTGTATCTTTTAAGGCAGTAACCAAGCTTTTCTAGTTTAGTTTGCTATTTGCAACAAAAACAAAAACAACAGCACAAAGGCTTAATATTTGTTGACACTCATTTATATATTTGGATCAGGAGACACAATTCTTATTCTCAATTCACTGTATTGGCTCATTTTCCCTGACTCCATTTTTCTTCGTCTCTTTTGTAATCCTGAATATTTCTTTGCAACTTTAAAAACAATAAATATTTTTCTTTCTACAGTCACCTATTTTTACCCTTTGTCATATGGGTATTTTCACCGTACTTAAGAGGAAACTTTTCTGTAATACTCATCTCATTTAGAAACATTAGTTGTTTATATTTCTATGTCTTTTGTAGAAGAATAATTATCATCTAGCCACGAACTAAATTAACTTGTAGTCAGCATGGTGCTTCTCATATTGGAGGTACTCCATAAAGATCTGCTGAATAATAAATAAATTAATACAAGAGCATTTCTAGAGAAGTTTTTAAATAATGATAGTGTTTCTGTTCTGAACTCCAAAATCCTGTTTGGTTATCATAAAGTTTACATATTAGGACTATAAATCATTTAAAGTCTAAAAACTAAAATTTAAAAGAGTAACAAACATTTCTGCAGTTAAAAATACTATGGGTACTTTTGGCATTAACACCGTTTTATCAGTGTTCATCCCCATTCAGTGTTTCTTTTTATCTTTCTAAATTCTGATGTTTATCAGAGCTGTAATTTATTCAGAGTATAGAAAAAAATTGCATTTATTTTCTTGGCGACAATAATGAAAACATGGAAAGCTAAGTAATAGGGTAAATATTTGAATCACTAATAAACTTATACTTTTAAATTTTACCTATTTCATTGCATGCAGTAATTTTTCATCCATTTTGCAAAAACAGAGGATCTATGTTCCAAATAAGAAGTATACATATGACCTACAGGATGGTTTATACACATCTTGAGGTTTTTTTTTTTTATCATTTAGGCTAAATCTCTAGGGTATACCAGAATAATTAAGGTTTATGTCTTTTTTGAAGGTCATCTATTAGTAGGAAATATCATTAAAAAGCAACTGTGCCCATCTGGAAAAGGACAGAAGTTCAGAAGCATAAAATTACCAGATACTACATTATGAGCAGTGCCCCTTGATAAGTGTTTGTTTCTTTGAAAGGGTAGTAAGTTTTATTGTCCAGCATATTCTTGTAAAAATTATTTTTGAATTATTTTGGGGAAAGCTGTTGTTCCAACTGAAATCTACTACTTACACTGGGTCAATCACTTTATCTAATTTTGATTAAAATATTCAGATGCGATTATGGCAGGATGATAAAAATGAAAAAACATTTACTGCAACTTATAGAATAAATTCAACTCAATTTTATTCAGTCCTATAACCATTTATTGAACAATGCAATTTGAAAGATCTCCATGCTGAGACAAAAAAAATCATAAATTGTCATTACTGACCTCAAGAAACTTACAGTAGAGAATGCAGAGATAAAGTATTACCTATAACTTGAGAAACAGTAAATCAAATTGATGCTGACTAATTAGTGTTTCTATATTAGTGAATTGAGAAATCCTGTTGAAGTGTAATTTTTAATTTTTTAAGTCTGAGTTGGTCACTGAGCTTCCATATTCTCAAATTTGTACCAAAGGCCTAAACAATATTGTGGGTATATGAAAGAAACAACAATATGTATTAGGAGTCAGAAAAGACTGCAAAGATTATACTCAGATGTCCCTGAGGAATGGAAGAATTTCAAAGTGCTTTATTTTGTGTTGCAATAGAAAAAAAGTTCCAGTAGTAATAAAATTTTTGCCGCCTAGTTACAATTTTACTTTTGGTTTGATGTGAAGAGGTTACCAGAAGAACTTTACAATTTTGCTTAAATTTATTTCCAGGAGAAGCATGAACATACACATAACTTTTTCATGGCCTCCCTTTGTTTAAGGCTTTAGTTTTCTATTTTTATTCATAAGGCCATGGCGTGAACGTGGCCTTCCTTAGTCGTTATTAGGGATTAGTGAGCAAGCTGAACCACAAACTGCAAGTGGATTGCATCTCCAGAGAACTCACTCATTAAACAAGGATAACGCATCTCTGATGGAGGCAGGGAAACTGGATGAGGCAATATGGACCTACAAAACACTGACTTGACTCATACTCACTCTGATCATGTGAGAAAAATAGAACACAGAGGACACAGGTTCAAGTGCATTCTATGTTGTTGTTGTTGTTGTTGTTGTTGTTTTTACCAAATCAATCTCTTCTCATCTCAGGCTTCATGTTTTGCCCATTTCAAAAACGCCTTCCAAATGCTTTCTCCATTCTTCCCACAAAGTGTCGCTTAACAAGACCATGTCGTACAAAGTCCCTGAGGAAGATTTATTTTGTCTTAGCATGGCTTTCCTCATTATGACATTACATGCATAGAAAGAGCAAGGCTCATAATAACCATGGAAATCAGGAATAGTGTTTTGAAGCTCTGTTTTGGTTCAGATCTCCAGCCTTAGTTGGGTTCCAGATAATGTCCTTGGTTTATTTTAGAGGCCACAAGCAGGCACATGCAATTAGTTTCTTTACTACTTATTCTTTTTACTAATCCTACTACATTTAAAAAAAAATTATTTTCTATATTGGTAAGCAGAACAAGTTAATATTTTCAAAGCATTTATGTTTGCATGATTATTGCAGTCATTTTATAAGTCCTTTGATTGAACACATTTGTAATTTATAATACCATGTGTGTGCTTATGTATTTTCCTATGTATTACCACTTTTGTTATTCAAATATAGTCACTCTTCATCTTTATTTTAGCAGACCCCAAAAAGATCTTTGAGCCTTTGTATGGAAGCTATACTCAAATCAAAAGTACTCTAGAAATGATTCCTAGGCGTATGCCACTGCTTTGCCAATCTCATATCTATGAAATGGTAATGAGATAACCTTTCACTCTGAGTCAGAAATTTCCTGAGTTAAGTATGACCATATACAAAATAAGATCAAGAGCCAGATGTGGTGAGTCTCTCAACACAAAGGACAAAAACCACATGGCACATGAGACTACTTAAAATATAAGAAAAAAATATAATTGTACTTTAAATACTATAATAATTTATGCATTTTTTTCAATTTAATTCTATGGTCCTTAAAATTTAGTTTTGCTTTTTTGCAAATTATATTGTACCAACCTAAGTACAGTAAATTATTAGAAATCAGGTTTCTATCCGGTATATCTATGCCTTTAAATAAATAAACTGATTTCAAATGTGATACAACACAGTTCTCATCAGGGGATCAAACATTTTGCACCTGCTTGACAATTTGGTTACAAATTTTAATTTTGTGATTGAGTCTCTGTGTGGATGTCAAATATTCCTCTTGGCTGACTAATATTAACACTGTGTTATCATACATTGTACTGCTTTGAAAAATGCTAGTAAAATACAAATCTTTTAACATAATGTGCTCTACACACATTTTGCATTTTGTAAGTAGATCGATATGAAATATTTGTCTTATTGTGGTAAGATTGGAAAATGATTTAGCTCTGTGGATTTCCAAATGGTTAAATGTCTGCAAATTAAATGAAACATATGAACTATTTCATTTTACTGGTTAGTATTAAATGCTCTAAAACAGGTAATTTAAATAGAATCTTCTCTAGTACTTATCATATTAATCACTGCCAGAGTCCTGCTCCTGCAGAGTCCAGGGGTTCCCAAAGGTGGAGACGGCATCGGCGTTTGAGGGAAAAAGAGAGAAGGAGGGAGAGAGAGAGAGGGAGAGAAAGAGAGAGGCTGGACTCCCGTCTAGTGCAGAAGCCTTTATTGAGAATTACAACGGGTCTTTTATCCCCTAATTTTGCACAGTTCGTCTCACATATCTTTCACGTGAACACAAAGCCAGGTGCGTGAGGGGCATCCCCCACCCACCAGATGTTCTTTCAGGTATGAGGAAGAAAATTCCATGACAGATGTTAACCTTGATCCATGACTGCCTAACCTATAAACCCTTTTCATCCTATGCTGATTTATACTAACTAATACCAAGTTAAACGATAACCTAAAAATCCCATAACAAACGCTAACCTTAATCCGTGACTGACCTATCTTATAAAACTTTTGCATCCTATGCTGATTTATACTAATACCAAGTTAAAGGATTCTATAGAAACTTAAATACTTACTCTACAACCTAAAGCGGCCCATCCTAGAATGTCTGGAATGTGGCCCAGTCCAAAGTTCACAGTGGGCTACCTGCAAGTAACCTAGCCACATTCTTTCAACAAAATGGCTGTCTAAGCTTATATTTCTAAAACTATATTCTATAATTTACACCTTACTCAACTTCAATAAATCCTAAAATCACGACCCAGAAGTCTGTGACCAGTACTAAGGCTCTTAGATGTGACCCGAGTTTGAACTGTAAGTTGTGTGAAAGCCAAAACCGCAATTTGTGGAAGCCTAACGCTCAGTGGGCCTCCATGGCTGGCTCCCAACAAATCACCTTATCTAATGAAGTTGTTTTTAATTAAATATTTAATATTAGTAAAAGGTAGATATTTTTGAAACAAAGGCGTAATGTGCAGATTTGTCTTTAATCACATTTGAGACTTTTAAATTTAATTATTTTGTCATATTTTATTTGTGATTATTCTTATCCACAAATGGTTTTGACATAATAAGTTCTGGAAAAATAAAAGTTTTATCATCTGTAATGTCCTGATAAGTCTGTTTGATAACATTAAAATGTAGATTCACACAGCATTATAATCTTGAAATGAAAAATAACTTGAAAAACTTTCACAATTACCAGAATATGCACTACTAGGTCAGCTTTATATCTTACAATTTGGAAATAAATATATTTGTCTATAATATTATCATCTCCTTCCTTATAATAAATAAACTAGTTTTATAAATCGGTGTCAAAACTTATCATAATAAAACTTCATCAAATGTAACATGTTTGGTATCACTTAATTGTTCTTGGCATATTTTTGAAAATTTGTCAATATCTGCACATTATTTTATATTAAATCTGGACTTCTGTGAGATTATTTGGTATTGTAGTTTGTCATAGTTAAGATGTTCTTAAGTTATCTTCATTAAATTACATCGTTGCTTAAGAATTTTCAGGGAACATTAGAATATATTTACAAATTCATAACTTCTCATCTTTTAATAGATATGGTTTTCTTTTCCTCTGGATTATTTCTTTATAACTTTCTGACAACTTTTGAAATCCTTCTTAGTTCAGATGTCTTTGTATTTTCTTACTTCATTTTCTTACAATTTAATCCAATTGTTTTAATTTGCTGCAATGACTTTAGTTTTTCCATTTCTTAGAACTGGAAAGAAGATATCCATGAGTGACTAGATTATAGTGGATGGTTAAATGTGTTATGGCTGCCACTTAATACAAAGACTCCCTGCTGCTCCTATAACAAGGGGTGAATTCTAGCTAGGTATGGTGGCTTATGCCTGTATTCCCAGCACTTTGAAAGGCCAAGGTAGGTAGATCACTTGAGCTCAGGAGTTTGAGACCAGTCGGGGCAACATAGACTTTGTTTCTGCCAAAAATAAAAAATAAAAAATAAAAAAACTTAGCTAGTCATAGTGGCATGTGCCTATAGTCCCAGCTACTAGGGAAACTGAGGAGAAAGGATCACTTGAGCTCAGGAGTTCAAGGCTATAGTGAATAATAATTGTGCCACGATCCTCCAGGTTAGATGACAGAATGAAACCCTGACTCGAAAAACAGAACAAAATAGAATAATACGATAAAAGAGATGAATTCTATTTCCCTATCTGCCAGGAGCCGCAATCGTTAGTAAAAGTAAGGTAAAAGGGACCTGAAAACAGGAAAAACGCCGGCTGTGAGAAAGGCTCCAGCCAAATGCAGCCATGACGGAGGCAAAGCCCCATGGATCCTGTTTGACGGACCTTCCCTGACTTTAAAAGATTGTGTGCATAGGCTTTGAGAATGTTCCTTCTTTAATTGGGATAATAGATGCACAGATGGATGATGGCATTTGACAGAAAAATTTTACATAGGCATAGTGAGGGTGAGATTGCAGCAAAAGGGTGCCCCTTAGGGTGTGTAAGGATGTTTTTCAGTAACAGCAGGAGGTTGAGAAAAACAAGTCGACCACTTCCTCATAAACAACAGACCCCAGCTGAGAGCTGGTGGAAAACAACCATTTGAGATAAAAAATAGGTTAAGATATTACAGGATTAAATAAGTAGTTTGATAAAGATAGAAGTTAGAATATTAATAATAAAATAGTAAGATAAGATAAAATAGTAAGATCAGAGATATATAATAGTATTAGTGATAGTTAAGAAAATATAGGGATATAAGGATAGAAATAAGGTTAGTAGAAATAAATATAGTAGTAAGTAAATTAAATAAGACTTAGAGTTAAGGCTTAGTAGGGTAAGGATATTATAGGTCTATAATAGTAAATAGTTATAAGAAAGTTAGGAAGAAAAACAGGATGTTCACAAATGTTTGACTTGAGAAAAACACCATCTTTGGTTGAAATTGCTAAAGGTCAATTTTGTTGTGAGTGGAAAAGGGATGTATATGGGCGTTTAGTTAGCAACATAAGATACATTTGTGGGTGCAGGGCTGGGTGGAAAAACTATATAAGCATGTGAAAATTAGATAAAAATGGGCAGAGTCTTGAGCTCTCCCCAGGAAGAGGATTCCTGTCGTTTCGTCTTTTCTTTTTTGCCGCTTCCCGATTCTCCCATCTCAAGTCCTGACTCTCTCCCGGAGCTGGACTCCGGCAAGCTACTGAGCCCGGCCCAGATTTTCTTTTAAGGTTTTTAGGATGTCAGTTTTTATCTAGTATTAGTTTATTTAACGATAATCTAGAATATACTTCTACGGGCTTTCAGAGCTCTCTTCCTGAATCATTCTTTTATTACTCCACTCCATACTAGCTGCTACTGTCATCCTGAAATCTAATCTCTGTCTTTCCAATTTAGCAACACTTCTGGGCTGTGTTTGAGTTCTCCTCCCTAGTCTTCAGCTTGGAAACTGCCTCCAGGTGGTACTCTGGGGAAGCAGCAGGGCTCAGTTTTTTGTTTTTCCCTGATGTTAGGGATCATATTTTTGCAATTAGATGCTGCCTATTGTGTAATGTCTGAAAGAAGTTGTTTTGTATAATTTGTTTGGTTTTCTGGTTATTTGTAATGAAGTGGTAATTATTCTAGCAGTTAACCCTTCATGAGCAAAACTAGATGCTGCCTACTTTTAAATGTTGGAATGCTCCAGGACTGTGTACTTATTCTTTTTTTTTAAGTTTCATTTTGTACTCTTTCCCCCAGTCTTATACTGATGACTCAAGTGTATACTCTTTGCTCTACTATATCCAACTAACTACTTTACATCTCATGCATTCACTCTCTCAACATTATTCTTACAAAAACAGAACTGTCGATTATTTGGCCTGCAATAGATGAAACCAACATTCACACAAATGTTAAGACAAACAAATCTAAGTTTCATTTTTGGTTTCTTACTTTTTTGAACCTCACATTCAATCCATCAATAAATACTGAAGATTTTGTCCAAAAAATACATCCTTCTTTTTTTGTACCATTTCTCATCATTTGTGTTGTTATGGTTTTAGTTAAATGTCAACAAAATTAGTCATATATGACATTCACTTCCTCTTTAAAAATACAATAAAATAAAAAATTTTGTCATGGTCCATAAAGTGCTCTGTGATGGCTTATTTTTTTAAAATTCTGTTTTTACCGACTGTGATCAAACCTCACTGGCTACTTTCTGTCTCATGAGCACATAAGCTTGCTTCCACCTCAGGAAATTCACAGTTACTCTTCATCTCCTTCAAAACTCTTCTGAATTTTGACATGGTAACACTTATGGTGCAGTGTCTTCTATTTGTAGAGGTAAAAAGAAACCATACCCACCACTTTCTATAAATCATCACTTTTACTTATATTTTTACTAAATTTGTCAGTGCTTTCTTTTGTATGCATGTATTTGTTTTCTCTTTTCTCCAATCATAATAAAAATTTCTCAAATGTTGAGAATTTGTTTATTTTGTAAATCAACATATTATCAGTGCTTAGAAAAGTGCCTGGTGCATAGAAGAATCTATCTTAATACTTATTGAATACATGAGCACATAAAGAGTTACATTTCATTGTGAACATATAATTTATATATGCATAAAGTGCTTTGATATGAAAAATGTTATAGCAATAAAAAATGTTTTTTAGCCGGGCTCGGTGGCTCAGCCTGTAATCCCGCACCTTGGGAGGCTGATATGAGTGGATTGCCTGAGCCCGCGGGTTCAAGACCTGCCTGGGCAACTTGGCGAGACCTCATCTCTAAAATAAATCAAAAAATTAGCCGGGTGTGGTAGTGCGTGCCTGTAATTCCGGCTACTCTGAAGGCTGAGGCGGAAGGATCGCCGGAGCCCAGCAGGTTGAGGCTGCGGTGGCCGGGAGTGGCCACTGCACTCCAGTCTG
>CAUYQG010040726.1:0-10496 GCA_963574415.1 Tarsius wallacei
TAGTTCCAGCTACTTGGAAGGCTGAGGTGGAAGGATCGCCGGAGCCCAGCAGGTCGAGGCTGCGGTGGCCGGGAGCGGCCACTGCACTCCAGTCTGGGTGACAGAGTGAGACTCCAACTCAAAAAAAAAAAAAAAAGAAAAAGAAACTGGACTGGATTAAAAAAAGGTGGTTATATACATGATGGAATATTACACAGCCAAAAAGAAGAAGAAAAAAACTATGGACATCACAGCAAGTTGGATGGATTTAGTGTCTGTCATACTCAGTGATCTATCACAGAAACAAAGAACTGAGTATCACATTTTCTCACTCATAAGTGAACCCTGAACACCTATCATAATACTACAAAAGAGGGATTGGCAGTAGTGGTACACTGCCGTGGGTAGGAGCACATAAAAATCAATAAGGGTGCCTCATCCTAATCCAGGCAAAGTGAAAGCCAATGGGAAGCCCAAACTTCACCTGTATCTAGACCACATACATACCCAATCCTGACTTGCACCCCACATCTTTAAAATAAAATTTTTTAAATGTGTTACATATACATGATAGAATGTTATGCAGCCCAAAAGTACAAAATCATGTCCTTTACAGCAACATTAATGCAGCTGGAAACCATCATTCTATATGAACTATCACAGAAACAAAAAATTGAATATTGCCTGTTCTCACTCATAAGCAGGCCCTAAACAATGAGTACACAAGCACAAAGATGTGAACAACGGATGCTGCACAACACTAGTAATGGGGAGGGGAAATAAGGGACACACAACCACCCATTGGATACCATCTCTACTACACAAATGAAAGGACTCATTAGAAGCCCAAACTTCACCTGCACACAATTTACTTATGTAGCAAATCTTCACATATACCCCACAACCCTAAAATTTTAATTTAAATTGTTTTTAAAAATCTACCCTAGAAAGAATCTAGCACAGGTACACAAAGATACACACAACGATCCTCACTGAAAGACTGTGCATAATAACAGAAAGGTGAAAACCTTCTAACTGCCCCTCCATGTTGGGACTAGACACATAAACTGATTTATTCACACAATTTTTTAAAAGTAGCAACTAAGCTAAATGAACTGCATCCACATGAAAGCCTTAAAAAAGTAACGAATCTCAAAAAAGTAGTAAAAATGTAATTTTCAAGAAGACATATGCAGTGCAAAATTGTTGATGTAAAAATTAAAATGCACACTCAAAGCAACAGTATGTGTTGTTTATGAATACATAGGCAATGAAAGTATAAAAATAGACTTGGAAAAGATCTTCAACAACTTCAGGACAGTGAATTTCCTCTGGAGAGAAAAGGAGCTGAAATGATAGAAGGGCAGGTTTAGCTATATCTGTAACATTTTCTTTGTTTAAAAAAAGACATCTAAAATAAATATGGAAAAATGTTATCATACAATTAATCACAAAAGTAGGAACACTATTTTCAATACTTTATTTTTTTCTGTGTGCTTGAAACGTTTCAGAAAAAACAAAAAGAAACTATAAAGTAGCTCTAAAACTAAGTGTCGATCCTAATTTAAACTAACTATATAATAGCGGTATAATAGTAGAGCATAAGGTCATCCAATGTTTTAGAAGTAGATATTTACCATGCTTTACGGAATACGTGTGTTTCTAGCATGCTGTACTTAAAATATGTGTTTAATTAAACTGGGTCTTCATTTCAAATATAAAACAATTCATTAATGACTTTCTTCAAATAGCATACTTCAAATAGCGTACTCTGAAACACACGCAGTATTATTAAAGAGTTATTTTATGTATATGCAGTGAAGACAACGCATTATGATTAATCATCCCTAACTGATCTGTTTTATTAAATATAGGAGTCTGGAATTAATAAGGATTTTAAATCTAAACTAAAAATTATTTAAGGTTAAAAATACTTCTATGGCCCATTTCAAAAATATTTGCCTAATCTAAACTCCTACCACCTTTTTCTCAGTCCTTTTTTTCTGGACAGAATAAAGCACTTTACTAATATTACCCAAAAGACGCAAACTCTTCAGTTCTCAATGCATTATAGGCTTTTTACTTTTCTGGAAATGTTTTATCTAATCCACCTGCTGAGGCTTATCCACTTCATCTTTCAAAATCTTTTTCCTCTGAAAACTTTCCCAAACTTCTCCCCCTTCCCAACAACCAGCAGAACTCCCCTTTCAGGCTATCTTTTTCCTCTCTTCCAGTACTTATTTCCTATTGCAGTATACATGTGTTTATTTACTTTAACCAGACCATGAAATTATTAAAAGAACAGACGCTTTTTTATTCATCCTTGTATCACCTTTACTTAGAGAGCTATACTTAGCATATATGTGTTGGCTGGATGAATGCACATGACGACTGTAAAGGGAAAAAAACGAATGCATGGCTTCAGAAAATTAAAAATAATAACCTTAATAATGTTGACTCATGGCTGGGTGTAATGGTTTACACCTGTAATCCCAGTACTTTGGAAAGTGAAGGCAAAAGGATTTTCTGAGCCCAGGGGTTCAAGACCAGGTGGGGCAACTTGGTGAGAACTGTCTCTACCATAAATTTGAAAATTGACCAGGTGTGGAGGCGTGCGCCTATAGTTCTAGTTACTTGGAAGGTTGAGGAGGAAGGATTGCCTGAGCCCAGCAGATCGAGGCTGCAGTGACCATAAGCAAGCCACGGAACTCCAGTCTGGGCAGAAAAAAAAAAATTGAACTGCAAATGTAAGTCCACCCAAACAAGCTTATAATAGGAGTGTAGGTTTGTTTTATTATTTTCTATTGTCTATATGCTACTATTATTATTATTACCTCTGCAATATGGTTTGAGTAATCATGCTGTTTCCATTTAAAGTTAATACAGTATCTAGGAAAGCTGTTATGACCATCAACAAGCTAAAGGATTATAACAATAATCATGATTCATGAACACTATGACTCTCAACTCTCAAAGATCACATTCATCAGAGGTAACCAATGTCACTGAGCACTTAATGTCAGTCATATGGTAGCAGTTACGAGTGAGCTCTGGAGCCAGACTGACAGTTCAAATCCCCGTCTACCCTTTCCTACCTATGTTACCTCAGACAGGTCACTTAGCCTATGTGCCAGATTCCTAATCATAAAGTGGAGATAACGATCATACTTAATTGAGCAAACTACTCTACTAAATGATTTAAATTGTTTTCATATGAGAAATAATTTTGAATAATGCCAACATATAGTAAGTGCTCACCAAGAATCAGATATCATCACATTTCTATTTTGTCTACACATAGCTTACATTACTTATTTTACAAGTTACCAATACCTGTCAGTGAAATATACTAAAATGTCTTTTACAGTGGGCAATGTTAGTTGCCTACAGTAGGCCTTCCTTCCTGGAAAAAAAATTCCTAATTTTTTTTCAAGTATCCACTTCTTCCTCTTTTAGGACTTACAGCAAGATGGCCCCATCCCTAGCTCCAAATTGGGCCAATGAGAATAAAGGAAGAATCTGAATTCCTGGCTTGAATGACAGATTTTTCCTTACACTTTCTGTTGAACCTGAACAAGGAAGGACAAAAAAGTGTTAATGGCTGTTACCTTGAAAACAAGAGAGAAGTCAGCCTTAGGACAAAGCTGCATAGCCAGGTTCCCCGATGATACCTCTTAAGCCCGATTCATGCCCTGACTGCAGCTTAGGGTTGCTCTGTTCTTCAGTCATTTGAGATAATAAAAGTCCATCACATCTAAGTCAGTTTGAATCCAGGTTTTCTGTCATTTGCTCTTAAAACATCATAACCGAAGCAATGTGTATAGTGTTTATAACACAGGTAACCTGGCTGAGACAGGATATCATTTCTGATATAATCACAGCATACTCTACCACCCAGTAAAAAACATATTTTGTTTAGGGTTAATATTCCTATGTGCTCCCTATAATGTCAAAATTACAAAATATCAAGAAAAGAGTTGCTTAAACCTGAGTTGGAAAGTAGATCGCCAATATGTTACCACTGAATACAGAAATAGTTGGTCTTCATCCACAATCAAAACTTACTCTGGGGCGGGGGCAATGGTTCACGCTATAATCCCAGCACTTTGGGAGGCTGAGGTGAGAGAACTCCTGAGCTCATGAGTTCGAGACCAGCCTGAGTCACTTGGTAAGACCTCATCTCTACAATAATCAAAAGAAATGAGCCGGGAGTGGTGGCGCATGCCTGAGTTCCAGCTACATGGAAGGCTGGGGCAGAAAGATCGTCTTAGCCCAGCAAGTCGAGGCTGCAGTGGCCGTAAGCATGCCATTGTACTCCAGCCTGGACAACAGAGTGAGACTCTGACTCAAAAAAAAAAAATTACTCTGTAAGTCCCAATATTATGGTGTGCAGTGCTGGCTGGGGTTGTGATACCATTCCCAATAAACTTGTAGTGCACATTTGTTTTACTTTTTTTTTTTTTTTTTTTTTTTTTGAGTCGGAGTCTCACTCTGTCGCCCAGTCTGGAGTGCAGTGGCCGCTCCTGGCCACTGCAGCCTCGACCTGCTGGGCTTCGGCAATCCTTCTGCCTCAGACTTCCAAGTAGCTGCAACTACAGGCACGTGCTACCACGCCCGGTTAATTTTTGATTTATTGTAGAGATGAGGTCCCACCAAGCTGCCCAGGCGGGTCTTGAACCCGCGGGTTCAGGCAATCCACTCACCTCAGCCTCCCAAGGCGCAGGATTATAGGCTGAGCCACCGAGCCCAGCTTGTTTTACTTATTGCTGAAATACTTTACATGTAAAAAAATGTGACACATTGTACATAGGGTCTCACTCACACATTCTCAAGATTCCACCTGGAAGCAAGTTAAAATAGATTTCCAAGCATCACATCCAGAAATTGTGATTCAGTTGTTCTATGGTAGGACTTTGCATTTTGCATTCACCTCAACTAATTCGTATGCAGAACAACACTGAACCACTGGTTTTTCTGTTTGGTTGGTTGGTTGGTTGGTTTGTTGTTTTGTGAGGGGGGTTCTCATTGTGTCGCCCAAGCTGGAGTGTCTTGGCATGACCTCACCACAGCCTCAATTTCCTGGGCTCAGGTGATCCTTGTGTCTCAGACTCCCAAATAGTTGGGACTACAAGCACACACCATCATGTCCAGCTTAGTAATTTTATTTTTGTAGACATGAGGTCTCACAATGTTGCCTAGGCTGTTCTCAAACTCCAGGGCTCCAGCAGTCCTTCCACCTTGACCTCTCAAAGTACTGGGATTACAGGGGTGAGCCACTGCACCCAGCCCGAACCACATTTTAAGAAACATTGCCCTAGACCAAATTAAAAAATATTTATCAAAGAATCAAATGGCAACAAACCAAATGGAACATGTGGTTTACGATGAAAACCAAGTCCTAGCCCAGTCCTACCAATTCCTTTTAAATTTGTTTATTTCTAGTTCCTTTCATATTTTTTTTTTTTTTTTTTTTTAGTTGGAGTCTCACTCTGTCGCGCAGGCTGGAGTGCAGTGACACACTCACAGCCACTGCAGCCTTGACCTGCTGGGCTCAGTTGATCCTTCTGTCTCAGCCTTCCAAGTAGCTGGAACTACAGGTACACATCGCCATGCCCGGTTATTTTTCTTTTTTAATTGTAGAGATGAGGTCTCTCCAAGTTGCCCAGGCTGGTCTCGAACCTCTGGACTAAGGCAATCCTCATGCCTCGGCCTCCCAAAGTACCATGATTTTGCAGGCTTGAGCCACCACACCTGGGCATCATTTTTATCTTATTTTACCACCTTTATATTGTTTATATATAACATACATACTATTATTTTCAGTTTTTCAACTTGTTTGCTCCTTGATGCCTTGAAATAATATGTCTCAATTCTTATGTTTAATTCTACCAATTTTTGTCAGTAACCTGATTCCCTTCTACTCTTCAAAGCTGAGTCGGATATTACCAAAAATAGTTTCTAGATGTCTGACCATAAGGCATCACCATGTCTCTTCATCTGTTACTTCTTAAATCACATTTTCCTGAGCCCTGCTGCCTGAGACAGGGCAACAGTCTGAATCAATAAATTATTTTTGAAAGTAATAAAAGTACTTACTTTTAAAACCTCATTTTCAGTAAGTTCTCTCATACAAGTATTTGCGATTCTTATATCCTTTATTGCAGCCTTCTGTTTTTGGTTTTTTTATTGTTTTTTTTTGTTGTTGTTATTTTTGTTTTTTTGAGTCAGGGTCTCACTCTGCCACCCACACTAGAATGCAATGGCATGATCATGACTCACCGCAGCCTTAACCTTTTGGGTTCAGCTAATCCTCCTGCCTCAGCCTCCCAAGTAGCTAGGACTATAGGCAGGCACCACTATGCCTAGCTAGTTGTTTGTTTGTTTTCGTAGAGATTTTGTCTCCCTATGTTGCCCAAGTTGGTCTCAAACTCCGGAGCTCCAACAATCCTCCCACCTCAGCCTCCCAAAGCGCTGGGTGTTTATAGGCATAAGCCACCACGCCAGACCTGATTTTAAAAATAATGAACCCAGTTAATTAAAAATAAGTCAGACATCTTTATCAAATCAGGATTTTTCTTTTCTCATTCATGTGGCACATTGAGAAATAGCAATTTTAAGAGAGGCGAGCTAATTAGCTACCATGGAGGCTTTCTTATAATCAAGTGAGGCATGTAAAACTCACAAGAAGAAATTCTCTTGATTGACTTTGGTATCCAGAAACTTATCAAAGCATAATACACAGCCAAAGACAACCCTCACACAAACCCATTCACATCAGTAACTACAATTTTAAAGTAAGAGTTTAAAACATTTTAGGACTAAACTTTCCACCAAAATATTTTCCATTGTTTACATTAGTCTAAATCTATGTTGAGCAGATAATCTGGATGGCCATAAAGGCACAGTTTGTCCATCTGTAAATGTCATGTCCCTCCCACATGCAACATTAAAGGTTTTACTTGTTTTACAAGGGAAGTAAATTACTGATCATGAGGTAGCTCTAAATTAACACATTACACTGCTCTGGAGTAATCTTGCAACTCTACAAATAGATCCAGGTTTTCAAACCCATTTTGAACATTCCATATGCATTCCTATTCTAAAGCAGCACTGTCCAAAAGAAATATTTTGCAAGCTACATTGGCAATTTTTTAAATTAAATTAAATTTTTTTATTTTTCGAGTCAGAGTCTCCTCTGTCACCCAGGCTGGAGTGCAGTGGCATGCTCATGGCCACCACAGCCCACCTCAGCTTTCCAAGTGGCTGGAACTACAGACATGCACCACCACACCCGGCTAATTTTTTTATTTATTGTAGGGACGAGGTCTCACCAAGTTGCCCCGGCTGGTCTCGAACCCCCGGACTCAGGAAATCCTCTCACCTCTACCTCCCAAAGTGTTGGGATTACAGGCGTGAGCCACCACACCTGGCTCACATGGTAATTTTAAATGGTCACATTAAAAAGCTAAAAAGAAATAGATGAAATCAATTTTAATACAATTTTTAACACAATATAACCAAAATATAATCATTCCAATATGTGATCAATATGAAAATTATTTTTTTAACTTTTTATGTTAAAGATGTGGGACAATTCAGGTTAGGCATACAAATGTTCATTATGCAGATACCCTTGTTGATATATGAAAACTATTAATGAGATTTGTTATTCTTTGCATTATGCTGAATGTTCAAATCCAGTATGTAATTTATAACTACAGCACATCTCAGCTCAGTCACAATTCAAGTGCTCATTAGCCACTTCAGGCTAACAGCTGCCATTTGCGGGAGGACAGATTAAAAGAATAACTTTCAGAAATAAACTCAAAAGTATCACAGCAAATGTTTAGAGGTGTTCATATACGAAGATTCAAATAAAGAATATGCTCACTCAGGTGATTATACCTTAGAGCAGTTTTATAAAGAGCAGAAAAATAAGCAACATGTTCTGATTATGTCCTGACAGAAGACAATTAAATGGCCTTTTGTTTTGTTTTGTTTTGTTTTGTTTTGTGTTGGAGTCTCACTCTGTCACCCAGACTGGAGTGCAGTGGCCGCTCCCGGCCACCGCAGCCTCGACCTGCTGGGCTCCGGTGATCCTTCTGCCTCAGCCTTCCAAGTAGCCGGAATTACAGGCACACGCTACCATGTCTGGCTGATTTTTTGATTTATTGTAGAGATGAGGTCTCACCAAGTTGCCCAGGCGGGTCTCGAACCCGCGGGCTCAGGTAATCCACTCAACTCAGCCTCCCCAAGCGAGGGATTACAGGCTGAGCCACTGAACCCGGCTTAAATGGCCTTTTTGACTATCAGGTAGGTGACTGGGAACTACATATACCAAAGAGAATTGTTGGGATATCTAAACACAAGAGTCAGCCTAAAAAAGTCTTTCATTATCAGATCTCCTAACCAGAATAAGAACTTCAATGTGCCTCAAGTTGCAAAGGCTAAAGTAGGTCAAACTTTCCAGTCTAAGACAGATTCGAAAACCTCTCTGCACAGGATAGGCAACTTCTCACTGCAGGAAAAGATTTAATATGACCTAAGAAAGCAAGTTAAACAAATAACAACAACCAAAACAATCATTTCAATAAGTAATCAATTAAATCTCAAAGCTGCTGTATATAGGTACTTTCTCCTATAATCCATGTCTAAATATGCAAAATAAGTGTATGATAAATGATTATTATTTTATTATTACCTTTTTTTAGTTAGGTTCTCATTCTGTTGCCCAGGCTGGAGTGCAGTGGCATGATCACAGTTCACTGTAGCTCCAACCTCCTGGGTTCAGGCAATTCTTCCACCTTAGCCTCCCAAGTAGCAGCGACTACAGGCGTGTACCACTCTTCCTGGCTATATATTTTTTAATTTTTTCTTGAGATGGGGTGTCGCTATGTTGCCAAGACTGGAGTGACACAATCATATCTCACTGCAGCTCGACCTCTTGGACTCAAGTAATCCTTCTGCCTCGGCCTCCGAAAGTGACAGGATTACAGGCATGAGCCACTGCACCAGGACTGAAAATGTAGATTTTGCACAAGTGAGGGGCCTGGAAGGTATGGTTTTTGTTTCTGAAATTTTGAGACAAGATCTTGCTCCATCATCTAGGTTAGCATGATCACATCTCACTGCAGCCTCAACCTCCTGGACTCTATTAATCCTGCTTCAGTCTCTTGAGTAGCTAGGACTACCACACCTGGCTAATTTTTATTTTTATTTTTTGTAGAGAAGAGGTTTCATGCTGCCTGTGCTGGTCTGAAACTCTTCGGCTCCAGCAATTCTCTGGCCTTAGCCTCCCAAAGTCCTGGGATCAAAGGTATAAGCCACAGTTCAGGGCCTGGAAGGTAGGTTTTACCAAAGGAGTAGAAAACAAATGGCAAGTTCACTGGGATTGGGGAATTTGACAGATTTGTTCTTCCTAGTGAGGACAGAGCCTGAACTACAACAGCACTCAAAAAATATTTGAGGAATGATGAATAAGCTGTGGCAGTAATAAAATATTATAAATCCTTCAAGGGGAAAATCAAGCCCCCAAGTCGACTAAGAATTGAACTGAGTTGGATAGTTCAAATATTATCTCTCATCTCCATACAGAATGGTGAAGACAAATTATGTATCCGAAAGCACATTTCAAGGTGATTTCATGTCATCCTGTTAACCTTCCTTATGACACTTTCTATCCTCTATAATTATCTGGTTTATTTATATGTGTATCTGTCAGGCAGACCTACTAGATGACAAGCTCTGTGAGGGCAGTATCCCCAGCAGCCCTGTCACCACTATGGCCATGTGCCTGGCACAGGAGAAGAACTTGAGGAACAATTACGGGAATGAAAGACAGGTATTTTTCTTACTGTTTCTTCTTCTGTATAATTGATGTATTCACCTAATCCTTGTTTTTGTGCTTACTATTATTTGGTATCTCAATCACTCCTATCGGATAATTAAAGAAAGCCGACACTATACTAATTAAACAAAAAATTCCTACTACTTTTGTTGAAGAGAGTTGAAAGAGAAACTAGTGGGAAAAAACAGAGTTGTAGCACTGGGATTTTGGATTTTATACATTTGCTGGCAGTGGTAAGAGTGAGATGTCAAAAGCAAGAACCTCATCTACTAAATTCTTAGTTTTGAATGAACCAGGATGTTTTGATGTAGAACAAATTTAAAATGTTTTAGAAAACAAAAATGCATTAGAAAATCATATGACGAAATTCAAAGCCTTAAAAATTGTCATTTCAGATTACTTTCTTTTTTTTTTTTTTTTTGTGTTGGATTAAAAATCTGTCGCCCAGACTGGAGTGCAGTGGCCGCTCCCGGCCCCCGCAGCCTCGACCTGCTGGGCTCCGGCGATCCTTCCGCCTCAGCCTTCCAAGTAGCGCCCGGTTAATTTTTTGATTTATTGTAGAGATGAGGTCTCACTTGCCCAGGCGGGTCTCGAACCCGCGGGCTCAGGAAATCCACTCACCTCAGCCTCCCAAAGGCGCGGGATTACAGGCTGAGCCACCGAGCCCGGC
>CAUYQG010040727.1:0-16530 GCA_963574415.1 Tarsius wallacei
GAGTTGGAGTCTTACTCTGTCACCCAGACTGGAGTGCAGTGGCCGCTCCCGGCCACCGCAGCCTCGACCTGCTGGGCTCCGGCGATCCTTCCGCCTCAGCCTTCCAAGTAGCTGGAACTACAGGCGCGCGCTACCACGCCCGGCTAACTTTTTGATTTTATTGTAGAGATGAGGTCTTGCTTGCCCAGGCAGGTCTCGAACCCGCGGGCTCAGGCAATCCACTCACCTCAGCCTCCCAAAGGCGCGGGATTACAGGCTGAGCCACCGAGCCCAGCTTCCAGATATCTCTTAACCCCTAACTCATTTAGTTCTTTGGGTACATGATAAATGGTTAAAGAAGTCATAGCAGTGGAAAGCAAGCCAGGTGTTTATTTTATTTTAATTTAATTTAATTTTTTTTGAGTTGGAGTCTCACTCTGGTGCCCAGACTGGAGTGCAGTGGTATGCTCCCGGCCACCGCAGCCTTGACCTGCTGGGCTCCGGTGATCCTTCCGCCTTAGCCTTCCAAGTAGCCAGAACTACAGGCACGTGCTACCACGCCCGGCTAATTTTTGATTTATTGTAGAGACAAGGTCTCATCAGGTTGCCCGGGCGGGTCTTGAACCCACGGGCTCAGACATTCCACTCGCCTCGGCCTCCCAAAGTGCTGGGGTTATAGGCTGAGCCACCGAGCCCAGCCCAAGCCAGGTGATTTTAACATGAGCTGCCCACAGCAGAGGAGAGGAACTGAGCTTGGCTGTTTATTTCAGGATTCAAGTAGAATGTTTACAAAGTAATCACTTGCATTTATTGGTCGCGTTTATTTGGGAGTAGTATGCTGAGCAGTTTATTGTATTTCTCCTTTTACAATAATCCTGTCAGGAATTGGGATTCCCACAGAGTATGTAACTTACTCATCAGTGGGCAGTGGCAGAACTGGGATTTGAACCCAGGTCTGTCTGACTCCAAAGCTTTTGCCCTTAACTACTATCCTGTTCTGTGAGCTGCTGCTGCTTTTTTTATTCTTTTTTAAAATTTATTCTTATTTATTTATTTATTTATTTTGAGTTGGAGTCTCACTCTGTTGCCCAGACTGGAGTGCAGTGGCTGCTCCTGTCCACCGCAGCCTCGACCTGCTATGCTCCGGCGATCCTTCCTCCTCAGCCTTCCAAGTAGCTGCAACTATAGGCGCGTGCTACCACGCCCAGCTAATTTTTTGAATTATTGTAGAGATGAGGTCTCGCCAAGTTGCCCAGGCGGGTCTCGAACCTGCAGGCTCAGGCAGTCCACTCACCTCAGCCTCCCAAGGCGTGGGATTACAGGCTGAGCCACCGAGCCCAGCTTATTTATTTTTTGAATTGGAGTCTCACTCTGTTGCCCAAGCTGGAGTGCAGTGACACGCTCACGGCCACCTCATCCTCAACCTGCTAGGCTCGGGCGATCCTTCTGCCTCAGCTTTCCAAGTAACTGGAACTACAGGTGCGTGCCACCATGCTCAGCTAATTTCTTGATTTTAATTTATTTTATATTTTATTTTGAGAAAACAGGACTTATTAAGAGGACAGAAAAGCTCCCACAGTAGGAAGGGGGACCCAAAGGGGTTGCCTAATTTCTTGATTTTTATGGTAGAGATGAGGTCTCACCAAGTTGCCCAGGCAGTTCTTGAACCTGTGGACTCAGGCAATCCTGTCACCTTAGTCTCCCAAAGTGCTGGGATTATAGACATGAGCTACCGTTCCTGGTCTATTTTTGTGTATTTTATTGTTTTGTTTTGTTTTTTTGAGTTGGAGTCTCACTCTGTCACCCAGACTGGAGTGCAGTGGCCATTCCTGGCCACTGCAGCCTTGAGCTGCTGGGCTCCGGAGATCCTTCTGCCTCAGCCTTCCAAGTAGCTGGAACTACAGGCACGCGCTACCATACCCGGCTAGTTTTTGATTTATTGTAGAGATGAGGTCTCACCAAGTTGCCCAGGCAGGTCTTGAACCCACGGGCTCAGGCAGTCCACTTACCTCAGCCTCTCAAAGCACTGGGATTACAGGCTGAGCCACCGAGCCTGGTCTATTTTTATGTATTTTAAAGATGTGGGGTACAAGTCAGGTTTGAGTGGATAAGTAGTGATTGTACAGGTAAATTTTGGGCCTCCTTTTGGTCCCCACTTTACCTGGTGTGAATTCCGGTACCCTTATTAATGTTATGGGCGGCGCCCCCCCCCCCCCAATGTCCTACTACTGCCATTCCTTTTCTTACATTATTATGGTAAATGTTCAGGGTCTGCTTATGAGTGAGACCATGTGATAGCTGCGGGAAACACCCACTTTTAAAAATTCTAATGGCATGATTCAGAGGGTAGAACTTGATTCCTTCCTTCCCCTTGTCCCCCTCTAGGGAGAAAACCAAAGTTGCCAAAGTTAGCCAAGGAGTTGAAGATGGGCCTGATACCAAGAGAGCAAAACTTGACTCTTCTGAGACAACCATGGTCAAAAAGGTATGTGTAGAGTAGAGGGCAGAGGTTGGAAGCCCTGGACCTTTTAGGAAACTGGCAGTTACAGTTGAGAAGGAGACACAAGCTGGTACAGTGGTCTTGAGGGGAGGCTCCAGTGCCAGCCGGCTTTTGCTGCGAGGATTGTGGGCCCAGTGCTTACATGGGATTTTTCAAGAGAATCAGTAATGCAGATTTTTGTATGCTTTGCCCTATACTTCTTCATACTGGTAACTTACTCAAATTGACTTAAATGTCAGCACTTTGGGGCCAAACAGAACATGCCTACATTTGGTCTGTGGGCCACCACTTCTGACCTCTGGTGGATATAGTATCAGAAAGGCCGTTTTTGAGCAGAGGCCATTACTTTTGGACAAATGTTTTTGTCATATTTATAGACAATTTGGTAAATTGTTGAGTGGGCAGGGGCCAGTTTAAACTTGTTTTGCTTCTTTTTATTTTTTATTTATTTTTATTTATTCATTTATTTATTTATTTTTGAGTTGGAGTCTCACTCTGTCACCCAGACTGGAGTGCAGTGGCTGCTCCTGGCCACTGCAGCCTCGACCTGCTGGGCTCCGGCGATCCTTCCACCTCAGCCTTCCAAGTAGCTGGAACTACAGGCGCATGCTGTCATGCCCGGCTAATTTTTGATTTTATTGTGGAGATGAGGTCTCGCCAAGTTGCCCTGGCAGGTCTCAAACCCGCGGGCTCAGGCAATCCACTCACCTCAGCCTCCCAAAGCGCTGGGATTACCAGGCTGAGCTACCGAGTTGGCTGGGAGTGTGTTTTTTTTGTTTTTTTGTTTTGAGTTGGAGTCACTCTGTCGCCCAGACTGCAGTGCAGTGGCCGCTCCCGGCCACTGCAGCCTTGACGTGCTGGGCTCCGGCGATCCTTCTGCCTCAGCCTTCCAAGTAGCTGAAATTATAGGCATGCGCTACCACGCCCGGCTGATTTTTTGATTTATTGTAGAGATGAGATCTCACCAAGTTGCCCAGGCGGGTCTCGAACCCGTGGACTCAGGCAATCCACTCACCTCAGCCTCCCAAAGCGCGGGATTACAGGCTGAGCCGCCAAGCCCGGCTGGGAGTGTGTTTTTTAATGTAGTTTTTTTTAGAGGCTTAGCCTCTGTTTGCATAAGGTGCAGTAATTAAATGCGTTTTATAGAAAGGAGTGGGTAAGGGATCAGAAGTCAAAGGTTTCTGCAGCTAGGGTTGGAATCTGAGCAGAAGGGAACAGTGTGATGGGGAAGACAAGATGAAGGGGCCAGAGTGATTTTGTTGAACTGAGAGAAAAGACATGACCAAGCCCAAATTTACTCTCTGCTTTGTAGATTTAAATGTCGAGAAAGAAAAACAGCTGGTCAGAATGTGGAGTTAAAATTGCTCTAAAAGGGGGATTCTAAGGTACAGAAACCACAAAAGAGACTGCAGAAAACCACAGAAGTGGGACTGGAGTCTCCAGCAAGGCAGCGTTGGAGACGTTCTTTCTCTTGCTTTTTGTGTTTGTATTGGAGCAGCTCGATGCTGTAAGTGTGATACAGAGGAATTATTAAGCCCTAATTTTAGTGTCTATTCACGGGACCATAATTATCCAGAGTGAACCTTGGTGTTTTGGCCAAAACTTGGGTCCTTTTCTTTCTGCCTTTCTTTCTTTTTGAGGCTCAGTCAAGCTTTGTCTGAATAGCTCTGTGAGTTTGGTGGGGGGAGATAAACTGTTAACAAACGGAGGAGCACAAAAGCAGCTTTGTGGGTGCTGTCAGTTTATAAATCACACCCTCTTACAAGTGTGACACTTGGCCTTGGTGAGAAGGGTTTTATGGCTTACGGGCCTTCTCTGATTGAGGCGGGTCTTTCACATTCAAATGGAGAGCGCCTAGCTTTGTTAGCCACTCACAGCTGGAAGTTTCCCCCAGAGTCACTTCTGCTGGTGCCCACTGGGGTGGATCTGGAAGCCTCTTTTGGGAGCTGCTTTATCTTGCTATGAGGAGAATGTGGGCAGCCCAGCCAGGCACTTTGCGGCCTCTGCGTCCCATTCCTTAGGGCTCTAGAGTCGCAGAGCTTTTTGTGTGGCCTCTTCCTACATGGAACCCGGTTTGAAGGTATCAAAATATTCCCCAGCTGACATTGTTAGTCAGCTGTTCCACTTGGACAATTCAGGCTCAGATTCCAACCCCGAGCCCTCAAGGTTGCGAGGCATTCAGCGCATTCCTCATGACAATCCCTGGGATTCCAGACCTTGCCTTTGTGTGGTCTCACCATGAGCCCTGTGCAGGGACAGGGCTGAACTGGGTTTTGTCCACAGCTTTGCTACCTTGTAATAACATGCTTTCTCCATGCTAGCAGAGACAGCCCTGTGGTTTCAAACTTCTCAAAGATTCCTTGATTCCGATTCTGCCCTTTTGTCTAATTGTACAGAATAACCAGTTGGGTTATGTATGCTCTGAGTGCAGGATGGGGGTGGGGAAGCAGCCGCTTCCTGTTTCCTGTGAAAGGTTTCTGGTTAGGGTTCCCTTCCCCTCCCCCCTTTCCTTAGATTTTAACCAAATGTTGTAAAGCCACTTTTGCTTCAAGGTACACGTTGTGCTCCTAAATTAGAAATGTTAAAAAACAAAGAGGAGAAACACAGTACGTGGTTTTCACACCCTCTAGGAAGATACCAGGCCTTTCTAGCACCTGTGCTATCATTATAAATAAGGTCTTACGAACATGCCTGGCCCAGAGGTAGGTGCCCAGTAGTTTGTTTGCGTCTTTGGTGTCCCGGAGAAACTGTGAGATAGATTTTATCAGAGTCAGGACTAGGGCACAAGCCTCATATAGACAGATGAAAGAGAGCGCTGAAAGTGTGGTGAGGAAGTGCCCAGGACGGTTTTCCAGAGGAAGACTTGTTTGTGTTAGCATGTGAAGGACAAGCTTGCCAAGCACCCGGGCTGGACCAGTGCTCAATTGTAGGAAACAGGATAAACAGACAGATGTAGGGGCAGAGTCACTCTGGCTTCCCTCACTCCAAAACAGTTCGCTCTTTCTAGGAGTTGCAAAATGCCTGCTGTGTGCAAGGTGCTACATTGGGTGTAGGGAATCACATCCAACCTTGTTGTCCCCATTTACAGCTGACATTGAATGACCTGCCCAAGGTCATACAGTTGCAGAAGAAGGGCTAGATGGGGGAGAGCATAGACCATGGGGAAGGGCACAGGCTTGCCCTGTAACTTGCAAAGGGCATCCCCGAGGGTTCCTGGGGTCATATGACATTTTATGGGGATGGTGGGGTAAAATTTGTGCAAATTGGGATATTCTGGAAAACCTGTAGGCTATCAGGCCACTGTAACACTCCCATGTTGTAGTATTGTGCGTTGTGTTATTAGGGGCTGCCAGAGATGGTTAGATGCCTGACAGTGGTTACTCTTCGTAGTAGCTTTTTACAAATTAGACACAACGTAGAATTTGTTCTGACTGATAGGAAATACAGATTTAATTTTACCTCTGCTCCTGAAATAGGAGGCAACTAATTTGGGGTGCTGTTAATACTCTTCTCATGAATCGTTGAGAAATTCCACAGTCGAGTGACTCATTCTGTTGATTCCCTCTTTCTGAGCAATCTGTGACGGTCCTCCTCTCATCCTCTCCTAAGACCATCATTAAAGACATAGTTGAGTTCTTTCTCTGTGGTGGCACGTTGATTTCCAGCACCGGTTGCACATGAGATTACTTGTCACTCTCTCCCCTTAGGTTTAAGCTCCACGAGGACAAGGCAGCTTTATTCACACCTAGCCCAGTGCCTAGGGCAGTCATATTTAGGAGATACTGTTCAGTGTGGCTGTAGCTGGTCCGCAGCATAATGTGACAACCCTGGAGGAGATTTTTTGTCATTTCTTAAAAGAATTATTGAAGTATTTTATTTATCAGTTCAATGAATTATCCTTGCACATTAGTTCTTTTAGTTTAGGTTATTTGAGCTGAGCTGAGAGAGAAGAATTCCAAGGAAGATTGAGACTTGCTTGATAGATAGGAATATCTGTCTATCTATTTATCTATCTATCAAGCCTCACTCTGTCACCCAGGCTGGAATGCAGTGGCACAATCACAGCTACCACAGCTTCGACCTGCTAGGCTCAGGTGATCCTTCTGCCTAAGCCAAGTAGCTGGGACTACTATGTGCCACCACACCTGGCTAATGTTTTGATTTATTGTAGAAATGAGTTTTCGCTATGTTACGCATGTTGGTCTCAAACCCCTGGGGTCAAGCAATCCTCTCGCCTTGGCCTCCCACAGTGCTGGGTTACATGCATGAGCTGCTGTGCCTGGCCTTGTTTTTTATTTTATTTTATTTTACTTTTTGAGTCAGGATCTCACTGTAGCCCAGGCTGGAGTGCATTGGCACAATTCTGGCTCACCATAGCCTCAACCTCCTGGGCTCAGGCAACCATGCCCAGCTAAATTTTTTGTAGATACAATGTCTCACGATGTTGGCCAATCTTGTCTTGAACTCCTGAGCTCCAGTGACTCTCCGGCCTCCCAAAGTGCTAGGATTACAGGTGTGAGTCACCATGCCTGGCCTCAGAAATATTTAGAAGTAAGTCATTGAGTTGCCTTAACTGGAATCCTCAGGCCAGAGAGGTTCAAAACCCTGCTAATAATTATCAGAATCAGTTGATTTGGAGGAATAGGAATAGGGCAGTGCAGGGTACAAATTTGGAGGGTTTGGTGGCATCCCTTTTTTTTTTTTTTTTTTTTTTTTAGTTGGATTCTCACTCTGTCACCCAGACTGGAGTGCAGTGGCCGCTCCCGGCCACCGCAGCCTCGACCTGCTGGGCTCCGGCGATCCTTCCGCCTCAGCCTTCCAAGTAGCTGGAACTACAGGCGCGTGCCACGACACCTGGCTAATTTTTGATTTACTGTAGAGATGAAGTCTCGCCAAGTTGCCCAGGTGGGTCTCAAACCTGCGGGCTCAGGCAATTCACTCACCTCGGCCTCCCAAAGCACGGGATTACAGGCTGAGCCACCGAGCCCGGCTACATATTTTTTAAATGCATAAGTTTACTTAAAATAAGAAGGCCAGAAAAAGATAGGCCACAGATCAGACAATTGTGTGGATGAGAACTCAAATTAACGCAGTGCAGCCTGTGAACATCCAGTCCATTTAAGACATCGACTCTTAAGCACAGATCCCTCTGCGATGTCCTACATAACCACCATGGTGCGATACGAAGTGGATTAGAAGGGCCTGGAATTGAATTACAGCTCGGTTAGTTACTCTGACCTTGTAAAATGAGCACAATAATAATCTACCCCCCAAAAGAAATGAAACCAATGATGCCCGCATTGATTGTGTAAAGGGTCTATTCCGCCGTGTCTAGGCTCTACATACAATCTGCTCCATTTATTATTTTTTTTTCTTCCAAAAGTTTATTTTCCCTTATGCCATTATGATACCAGAACACCGGTGCTCCCCTTTCTGAGTCAAAGAGCAGGAGTCGTGTCACTCACGAAACTGGATAAAATAAGTCAACATCAGCTACACGATTGAAGACATGTCTCTTACAGCCCGGGTCTGGCACAGTTTATTATCATCTTCCACACACGACACAGAGAAGATGACTAAGCTTAAGAGTTAAAGCAATTATCTAAGAGCACAGGCTGAGGAAAACAAGGAGTGGCAAACACCTAACACTGACTGGCGAGGAGACAGATGAGCTGATCTTTTTGATTCTGAAAATGGGTCACTGTATCCTCAGCAGCAACCTAGACTAATTATTCGAAGCATAATGAGTCTACCTAGACTAAGAATTCTAATGACTGCAGAATCCAGTCTGTAAACTGCAGAGTGCTGACCAGTCGAACAGGGCGGCGGGGCTGCAAAACAATTCGCATGGGTAGTTCTAGTTGCACTGGCATCAAATGATTTGCAAGGTGGGAAAATCATATTGTTTCCAGCAAGCATAGAAAGTTCTGAAATCGCTTTCTCCTGGGTTCTCACTTCCTCATTCTTCTTAAAACTACTAACCAGAGCAGCAAACAACAGCAATGGCCCAGGAAGTCACCAAGGTTGGGTTCCTGGCTTATGCTTCGTTCCCGTAATTTCTCTGACCCTCCATTTCCTCCACATAAATTAGGTGAGGTTGGACCACGTGATCTCTAAAACATCTTCCGACACTAAAACTCTGAGCTTTTATTTTTAAATGAATTTCATCTTGCATATTACTATTAATAGCCTAGCTCTTAGGAGGACACATACGATTACATTTTTCTAGCTAAAGGAAGCAATTATCATCGCCATTTACAAAGGAGGAAGCTCAGACCTGGAGGTAAGGATGAATTGTCCAAAAGTCACCTTGGTATTCTAGGATTTAGAAAATGCAGTCATTTTTAAAAGAGGCAAAATGAATAGATCCAGAGTGAAATAAAGATATTCTTAAAATTTCATGGTTCTGTAAAGTTAGGTTGTGAGATAATTTAGGATTTTGACATGGGTGCAGTAGTTTTTTTCTTAAGCTGGGGTCTCACTCTGTTGCCCAGGCTGGAGTGTAGTGGAACAATCATGGCTCATCACAGCGTTGACCTCCTGGGCTCAGTCAATCCTTCCACCTCAGCCTCCGGAGTAGCTGGGACTACATCAATCCTCTCGCCTTGGCCTCCCAAAGTGCTGAGATTACAGGCATGAGTCACCATGCCCAGCCTGGTCCAGTAGCTTTAACACAAGTGTGAACAATGCCCAGTGCCTTATAGAAGAAGGCAAAAGGGAGGAACCCCTAATCCTTTGAGTCTCAGTTCAAATGTCACTCTCTTCAAAGACCTTTCCAAAACTCTGCTCACGTCATTCCCTACACCCACTGGGTTACAATAAATCACTTCCACTGGCCGGACGCAGTGACTCACACATGCAGAGGTGACCAACCTTAGCAACATGGCGAGACTTCATCTTTACAATAAATTAAAAAATTAGCTACAGATGTGGTAGCACACGCCTGTAGTTCCAGTTACATGGGAGGCTGAGGCAGAAGGATCACCTGAGCCTAACAGGTAGAGGCTGTGGTAGCCATGATGGTGCCACTACACTCCAGCCTCCAGCCTAGGTGACAGAGTGACACTTCGACTAGAAAAAAATCACCTGTACTGATCTTTCCCAAACTTTATTGGTATCTTTGACAGCATATATAGCTTTCTTCCTGTATTACAAATATTTACACATTTTCTCTCCTGTTTTCCAAATTCCCTCTATATCCCCCAGATTGCTTAGAATAAAAAATACTTGTAAAACCAATGGTTCTCCAAAACAATGGCTTTCAGAGGTTCTTACTATAATGCACTGGTAAGAAATATTTGCATTGTGACACAGCACACAAATACTACATATAAATATAAACATGTAAATGAAACAAGTGTTTCAGAAAATACATGCCCAAACCAAAAAGGTACACTCGGTTATACTCCACTCTTTTCTATTTTGCTCTATTCCATTCTTTTAATAATGATAACAACTGACTAGATTGATGTTTATGCACCTCTAATGAGTCTTGTCCTACAGTTTAAAATACTGCCCCAGAGGAGTTATTTAAAAAGAAAAAAAATTAAGAACTATTCTTTGAAATATGTTTTATAGTTCAGCTACCCAAAAAGTCATTCACAGTCTAGTTTGTGTCTTCCTATAGATGCTGAAAAGCTAAATACTTATTGAAAGGACAAAGCCCCAAACAACCTCTAAGCCATCAAAAATTTAAAAGATGCAAAAGGACACTATATAATGATAAAAGGTTCAATCCATCAACAAGAAATATCCATCCTAAACATATATACACCCAATACAGGAGCACCAGCATTTATAAAACAACTAAACCAAAAGAATATATTGACTCTAACACTGTTATAGCAGGGGACTTGAATGCCTCACTGACAGCCCTAGATAGATCATTGAGGCAAAAAATCAAGGAGATCCAGACACTCGACCAAATGGACTTAATAGATACCTACAGATTATTCCACCCAACATCCACAGAATATACATTCTACTCATCACCACATGGAAGATACTCCAAGATTGATCACATCCTTGGCTGTAAATCAAGCATAAACAAATTCCATAAGGTTGAAATCTTGCCATGCACATTCTCAGACCACAGTGGAATAAAAATAAATATCAACACCAACAACATTTCCCCAAAGCCCACAAAGACAAGGATACTAAATAGCATGATGCTGAACAACTATTGGGTCAACACTGAAATCAAAGCAGAAATTGAAAGATTCCTGGAAACAAACGAAAATGAAGAAACATCTTACCAAAACCTCTGGGATGCCCTGAAAGCAGTTCTCAGAGGGGAATTTATATCTCTACGAGCACACATCAAGAAAACAGAAAGATCAGAAGTTGAGAGCCTAACAAATCACCTAAAGGAGCTGGAAAGAGAAGGCCACCAAAACCCCAACTTTAGCAGAAGAATCCAAATCACCAAAATAAGAGCCCAAATACGGGACATAGAAGACAAAAATATCATAGAAAACATCAACAAAACAAAAAGCTGGTTATTTGAAAGAATTAACAAGATTGATGGGCCCCTACCCAGAATGACCAAGAAAAAGAGAGAAAAAGCCCAGATAAACGCAATCAGAAATACAAAAGATCAAATCACAACTAACCCTGGAGAAATACAAAAGATTATCAGAGATTACTATGTACACCTATATGGAAACAAACTTGATCACCTAAATGGAATGGAGAACTTTCTGACATCACACAACCTACCCACGTTGAGACACTAAATAGACCAATAACAACCCAGGAAATTGACTCTGTCATACAAAAACTACCTACTAAAAAAAGCCCTGGACCGGATGGCTTTCCAGCAGAATTCTACAAAATGTACGAGGAGGAGCTGCTACCAATCCTATTGAAAGTATGCCAGGTGATTGAGAAAGACAGAATTCTCCCCAAATCATTTAACGAAGCTAACATCACACTGATATCCAAACTGGGTAAAGATCCAACAAA
This sequence comes from Tarsius wallacei, assembly GCA_963574415.1. Classification (NCBI taxonomy): domain Eukaryota; kingdom Metazoa; phylum Chordata; class Mammalia; order Primates; family Tarsiidae; genus Tarsius; species Tarsius wallacei. The sequence goes on from CAUYQG010040727.1 coordinate 11,444, forward strand.
AAAAGAGAACTACAGGCCAATATCCCTTATGAACATAGATGCAAAAATCTTCAACAAGATTCTAGCAAATTGGATCCAAAAATACATCTCAAAAATCATCCACCATGACCAAGTAGGCTTCATCCCCAGGATGCAGGTCTGGTTCAACATTCGCAAGACCATAAATGTCATTAAATACATCAACAGATGTAAAAACAAGAACCACATGATTATCTCATTAGATGCAGAAAAAGCTTTTGATAAAACCCAGCATCCCTTCTTGATAAAAACCCTCAAACACCTAGTTATAGAAGGGACATACCTCAAAATAGTAAGTGCCATCTACAATAAACCCACAGCTAACATATTGCTAAATGGACAGAAACTGGAAACATTTCCCCTAAAAACTGAAACAAGTCAAGGCTGCCCACTCTCACTCCTCTTGTTCAATATTGTGTTGGAAGTCCTAGCTAGGGCACTTAGACAAGAGAAGGAAATCAGGGGTATCCAAATAGGAAAAGAGGAAGTCAAGTTATCCCTCTTTGCTGATGATATGATCCTATACCTTGAAAATCCAAAAGAATCTGTCAAAACCTGCTTACACTGATAAAGGACTTTGGCAAAATCTCAGGGTACAAAATAAACGTGCAAAAGACAGTTGCATCCCTATATACCAACAACAAGCAGGCAGAGACCCAAATAAAAAGCACAGCCCCATTCACAATAGCCATAAAAAAATTGAAATACCTTGGCATCTTCCTAACCAGAGAAGTGAAAGACCTTTACAATGAGAACTACAAAACACTGCTCAAAGAAATCCAAGAAGACCCAAACAAAAAAAAAATATTCCAAGCTCATGGATAGGAAGAATCAACATTGTTAAAATGTCCATCCTACCAAAGGCAATCTACAGATTCAACGCAATACCCATTAAGTTACCAACATCATTCTTCTCAGACCTGGAAATGACAATACAGAAATTCATATGGAAACATAAACAACCACGAGTAGCCAAAACAATCCTTAGCAAAAGAAACAAAGCAGGAGGTACCACACTTCAAACTTTACTATAAGTCTACAGTAATCAAAACAAACTGGTATTGGTATAAGAACAGGCATATAGACCAATGGAACAGGATAGGGATTCTGGAAGCAAAGCCTCAATTCCTCAACCAACTCATCTTTGACAAAGCCTCCAACAACAACCACTGGGGAGAGGAGAACCTATTCAGTAAATGGTGCTGGGAAAACTGGCTGACCACATGCAGAAGATTGAAACAGGATCCCTACCTATCACCATATACAAAAATTAACTGTAAATGGATCAAAGACCTAAATGTAAAACCTCAAACTATAAGAATCTTAGAAAGCGCAGGAGATACCCTTACGGAAACTGGAACTGGGAACCAATTCCTATTCAGAACCCTAAAGGTCAATACCTTAAGAAATAAGATAGACAAGTAGAACCTCATCAAATTAACGAGTTTCTGCAAAGCAAAAGAAACCATCAAGAGAGCAGGGAGTCAGCCTACAGAATGGGAAAAAATATGTGCCAATTGTATATCTGACAAAAGTCTAACATCTAGGATCTACAAGGAATTCAAAAGTGCCGAAAGGAAAAAAAAAACAAACAGCCCCTTTAAAAAGTGGGCAAAAGTCATGAATAGACACTTCTCAAAAGAAGATAAATGGGCAGCCAATAGACACATAAAAAAGTGCTCAGCCTCACTCATCATCAGAGTACCACCTCTTTGGAAGACAGTGTGGCAATTTCTGAAAGAACTGGAAATTGACCTTCCATATGACCCAGCAATTCCCCTATTGGGAATATACCCGAAAGAACTCAAATTATTCTACACAAAAGATACCTGCATGTGTATGTTTGTTGCAGCTCTATTCACTTTAGCAAAAACATGGAACCAACCTTGTTATCCATCGAAGCTGGACATAAACACAATGGAATATTATGCAGCCATAAAGAAGGACAAATATATAGATTTTGCAGCAACTTGGATGGATTTGGAATCCATCATACTCAGTGATTTATCACAGAAACAAAGAACTGAGTTCCATATGTTCTCACTCATAAACTGACCTTGAACAATTACAATGCTAAAAGAAAGCTATTGGCAGTAGTTGGAAACTCTCGGGGGCGGGGGTGGGGTGGGATTGGCAGTTGAGGGAAACTGCTAGGAGAAGGGGGGCGTACCTCATCAACAAGGGTACCTACATGATGAATGTTTATATGCCTAACCCTGAAAGGTACCCCACATCTTTATAATAAAAATTAAAAAAAATAATTAAAAAAAATAAAAATATTGGGTATTATAATGTGACTTAAAAACTGACTTGAGAAACAATACTAACCTAAACCTTGGGAGTAAATGTTATAAAGCACATGGTGCAACTCTGATATATATAGAACTCTTCCTATGCTATACTTTGCTATTTTAATCTTGGTAACGGAAAACATAAAACAAACACTAGTATCCTGAGCCAGCCAAGAGAGGAAGGCTTTACCAGTGAGCTGTGTAGAGAAAGCAGTCTCTCCGATTGTTTTTTCATCAACTGGGTGAAGAAAAAAAAACTCAGCAAATTTGTTTTTTTAAAAACTTTGTATTTGAATGAATGTTTTTAAAAGGATTTTTGTGAATGTCATTCTCATTGCTTAAAAATAAACCGAACAGTAAAATTTAAGCCACTAGATGTCAGCTGTGGTAGGCAGAATAATGGCCCCCTAAAGATTTCCACATCCTAATCCTCAGATCCTGTGAATGTTACCTTACATGGCAAAAGGGACTTTGCAAATACGATTAAGGATCTGAGATGGGGATAGCATCCTGGATTCTCTAATACAAGCTAACCACACAGGTTCTTAAAAGCAGAAAACCTTTCCCTGTTGTGGTCAGAGGGAGATATGACCATGGAAAAATGGTTAGAGAGATGTTACTTTGGAAGATGGAGCAAGTAGGTCATAAATCAAAGAATGTGAGTTACTTTTAGAAGCTATAAAGGGGAGAAAGTGGATTATCTCCTGAAACCTCCAGAAAGCCTCTTGAGTTTAGCCCACTGAGACCTGTGTCAGGCTTCTGACCTCCATAACCAGAAATAATAAATTTGTGTTGTTTTAACCTATTAAGTTTGTGGTAATTTGTAACAGAAATAGAAAGCGAATCCATCAGGTACTGCACGTCATTAAAGCAAGACAGGAGGACATTTATTCAGCCTTTCTCTGCTGTCTCCATATCTTGTTTCCCTTTGTTCCTTTAGTTGTTTTTTCAAAAGGTGGGAAAGAATGTTCTTTTCTGACCAAAATATGGTGGCACAGACTGAAATACTCTTCTGCTTGAGAAAAATTTAAAAAGGCAACACAAAAACAAAAAATCAGACAATAATAAAAACTGTTTTCAAGACACTAGGCATCAGGCATTGAGGGATAACCATCCTTGAAAGAAATAAGTAAAGTGTGTCTTGTCATTTCCCTGGTTCATGGCCCCCTGGTTGCCAGTACTGGGTGGAGGGACCCAGGTGAAGCCCGATGAACTCCCTCAGTTGAGGAGTTGCTTCTGAGGATCTGGGAGATTGAGGAGGCTGAAGTCCTAGGACAGAGTACTGGTGAGAGCTGCACAGTTAGATTCCTGGAGACCTGAAGATATCTCCCTTGAGTATTCAGCACATGTGTGTGGTGAAAAAAACTTTCCAAGGCTGAGGAAATAATCATTCAAAAGGATTTGAGGAATAGTACCTCACACACACACAAGGTTGAGAAGAAAGACAGTCAGACAACCAGAATTCATAATTCGAGGAAGGTCCTGCCTGAGAAGTAGGAACTTAATAGCCCTAGACTAAGCAGTTCTCTAAAAGATCAGAACGACAAGACCAAAAAAGCTTAAGTTATTTCTACATAACTTACCTGGATCCCAGAATAAAGTACCAAAGAGGGTAAACTTTACAATGTTTTTTTTCATCAATTGAAGATTTCCAGGCAGGTAAAGAAGTAAGAAGACATGATACATGATGAAGATAATTTTTAGAAAGTTGAAACTGACCAGAAACTACCACACATGCTATAATTAGTAAAAAAAAAAAAAAAGATATGAAACACTTTTTATAGCCATATTTCATATATTCAATGTGTTTAGTAGGGGCAGAGAAAAAGACTCAATTTAAATTTTTGGTGGTAATAACTAAATGTTTATGATGACATATATATCAGATGGAATTACCAGCTCATTAGACATTGCAAGACAAAAAAATCAGTAAACCTAAAAATATAGTAATAGAAACTATTCAAAATAAAAAATAGAAAAAAATGAAAAACATCAGTGAGTTGTGGGAAAAGTTTAAGCAGTCTTAGGGACATGTAATTCAAGGTTCTATATGAAAAGCGGAGGGACAAAATAAATATTGGAAGAAATAATGGACAAAAATTGTTCAAACTTGATGAAAGCTTTAACATGACAGATAGGGGTCAGTTTATCAAGAGGATATAAGAATTTTAAACATTTACACACCTAATAACAGAGCTTCAAAATATGTTAAGCCAAAATTGAGACAATGGTAAGGAGAAATAGAAAAATCCTCACTGATAGTCAGAAACTTCAATGCTCCTTTTTCAGTAAATGATAGAACAAGTAGAAAGAAAATAAGGATGTAGTATTATTTAACAAAATTACCAACCAAACTTATTTGACATTTATAGATTATTTCATCTAACAAGAGAAGAATATGCATTTTTTTCAATTATTCTAGATTATTTAACAGAAGAAGCCATATTCTCAGCCTTAACACATGTCAATATATTTAAAATAATTCAAAATATTAACCTAATCACAATTAGATAAAATTCAGCAAAATATTAACCTAATCACAATTAGATAAAATTAGAAATCAAAAACATAAAGACATCTGCAAAATCTCCAAATACTGAGTGAGAAACCAAATAACACGCTTGTAAACTACAAATCAAATAAGAAATAAAAATGGAAATTAAAAAGTAGCTTGAACTGAATAAAAATGAAAACATAAAATACTGAAATTTAAGCCGGGCTCGGTGGCTCAGCCTGTAATCCCGCGCCTTGGGAGGCTGAGGTGAGTGGATTGCCTGA
>CAUYQG010040728.1:0-23515 GCA_963574415.1 Tarsius wallacei
TCTTCCAAGTAGCTGGAACTACAGGCGCGCGCTACCACGCCCGGCTAATTTTTTTTTTTATTTATTGTAGAGATGAGGTCTCACTTGCCCAGGCGGGTCTCGAACCCGCGGGCTCAGGCAATCCACTCACCTCAGCCTCCCAAAGGCGCGGGATTACAGGCTGAGCCACTGAGCCCGGCTGACAATATTTTTGATTTTCAGTCAGCTCATGAGGTATTCACTTATCAAGCTTCTTCACCTTTCCAATTTGCTTCAAATGTTGAACGACCATAGACTGGCCAATGTTGAGTTCTTCGGCAACTTCTCGTGCGGTGGTAAGAGGATCAGCTTCAATGATTGCTCTCAATTGGTCATTGTCAGCTTTCAATGCCAACCACTATTCTCCTCATTTTCAATGTTTTTGTTTCCTTTGCAACACTTCTTGACCTAACACTGTGCTATACATTCTTTAGCAGTTCCTGGGCCAAATGCATTGTTAATGTTGTGAGTTGTCTCTGCTGCTTTACGAGCCATTGTGAACTCGAACAAGAAAATTACTTGGATTTGCTTTTTGTCTAACATTATTTCCTTAGTCTAAAATAAATATAAAATACACAGCAAGTAATGTCATTAGCAAACAAACAAACAAACAAAAAACATAAAGTGATAAATGCACATTAAAATGATGTATAGCATGACCATATTTCTTTAAGAATGTAATCCAATGGCAAATGGCAAAAATCAACAACATAAAAACTGAAATTTCTTTTGCAAAAACCTAATAGTTTCCATGTCTTTGTGTGTTTTGTTGGGTTCTTCCTGGTGGTGATATTTATTTTTATTCCACTGTGATCTAAGAAAATGCTTGGTATTATTTCAACCTTTTGAAAATTGTTCATGCTTGATTCATGCCCAAGAATATGATCAATCTTGGAGTATGTTCTATGTGCAAATTAGCAAAATGTATACTCTATAGTTGTGGGGTGGAATGTTTGGTAGATGTCAATTAGGTCCAACGGATTGAGTGTAGAGTTAAGGTTCTGGATCTACTTGTTGATTTTTTTGCCTCAATGATCTGTCCAAGACTGTTAGTGGGATATTGAGTTTATGACTATGAATGTGTGAGTACCTGTGTAGTCTTTTAGTTTATGCAGCAATTGATTTATAAAACTGGGTGCCCCTGTGTTGGGTGCATATTTATTTAAGATGAATATTTCTTGCTGGTTGATTGAACCTTTTATCAATATATAGTGTCCTTTCAAATTTTTATTGGTTTGAATTCTTTTTATTATAAGAATAACTACTTTGCTCTTTTTTTTTTTTTTTTTTATTCTTTTGCCTGGAAGGTCATGTTCTAATCCCTTTCCTTGAGCCTGTGGGTGTTCTGGGCAATGAGATGGGTTTCCTGCATTTCCAGCAGAATGTTGGATCATGTTTCTTTACCCTATTTGCTATTCTATGTTTTTTTAATAGTGCATTCAGTCCATTCATGTTCAAGTTAATTATTGATGTGTGAGGGTTTATCCCTTTCATAAGGTTTTTAAGAATTTGCTTTGCATATGTATAAATATAAATGGAATATATATTTACATTCTGTAGATGACATCTGTAAGTTGCTTTGCAAATACATATGAAATATACATATTTACATTTTGTGAATGATCTATATGCTCTGTTAACTCTGTGCTTGCCTGTGCTTTTGTAACCATTCTTTTGTTTCTGTACTCAAAACTTTCTTAAGTTTCCCCTGGAGGGATGGTCTGGAGATGGTGTATCATCTTATGTATTGGATGTTTGGGAAAAAAATTTAATTCTCCATTACTGATGAAGTTTAACTTGGCAGGGTAGGAAATTCTTGGCCGGAGTTAGTTTTGATAATGTTAAAGATAAGATTCCAGTGTCTTATGGCTTGAAGTGTTTCTCCTGAGAAATCTGCTGCAATTCTGATAGATCTTCCCTAGTAGGTGGTCTGACCCTACTCTCTAGCTGCCTTTAGAATTTTTTCATTCATACTTACCATATAGAGATGGATTACTATGTGTGTTGGAGATGGTTGGATATTCACATGTAATATCTTGCAGGGGTTTTATGAATCTCTTGTGTTTGGATGGCTCCCACTCTAGTGAGATATGGAAAATTTTCTTGGATGATCTCATGGAATCCTTGTTCCAGGGTGTTCTCAGCTTCCTTGTCCGCTTCAGGGATCACAATAAAATGTAGATTTGGCTTCTTTAGATAGTCCCATACATCTTATAGGCTTTGGTTATACTTTTGTGTCTTTTCTCCTTGTGTTTGACAGACTGGGTTAGTTCAATATTTTGATCTTCAAGCTCTGAAATTACTTCCTCTGCCTGATCGATTCTGCTCTCTAGGCCTGTAATTGTGCTTTGAAATTCCAGGAGAGAATTCTTCATTTCTAGGATTTCAGAAAGGACATTTTCCAAATTGGTCAGCTCAACTTTTACTTCCTGTACAGCTTTCGCTGCCTGGGTGATCTTTGCTTCCAACTTCTCATCGTTTTCTTAACTGTATTCACCAACTAGTATCTAAATTCTGTGTCTATCATCAGAGATAGGCATTCTGGGTGGTTTCCATTGTGTGGGGACTGCTTTTGTAGGTGATGTCTCCTTAAGGTTTTGAGGATGGCTGATGTTTTTCCTTTAGTTCTTCTTCATCTGTGAAGAGCAACCCTTCTCTTTTTATTATTATTCTTTAGTTTTGTTGTCTTGCAGCTAGATATGGTCTTGCTGTTCTAAGGCCCTTTCTGTCATTCAATATAGTTCATACAGGAAGAGAAAAGGGGAATTGACTTCTGCTCTGTTACATCACTGTTGATGGGCAGTGCTTCAACGTCAAAGTGACTTTCTATTGCAGAGTTTTTCCTGTGGTCAGACTGTTTTCCAATCCCCATTGTGAGCTCTATATGACAAATAGGTAGGGGAATGAGCCCCTTGGCATCTGGGAGCACTGCAGGAGTTTTGGCTCCATTCGTAGGAGCCAAAATGGTCCTAGCAGGAAACAGAGACTTCAGGTGCCTTTTACATCTCCTTCTCCCCTGTAAAAGTTGCACTCAGCACTTAAAAAAGCAAGATTCCCTGTCACAGAGGAATCCACCCTTTGGGAGTCAGGCTGGCAAGAAAACTTTTCTGGTCTGGGGGTGGGGAAGAAGGCTGGTTGCCAGACACTATGGTGGGCACCAAAGGATTGCAACTGCCAGGTAGGCTTTCCCAGCCCAGGAGCCCTCCATCAGGTACTGTCAGTAGGGAACACTGGTGGGGAACACAAACAGAATTTATTCCTTCAGATTAAACAGTTGACTGATGGTAGGTGTTCAGTATATGAGTGAGTTCTCAACTCCACGTGGGCTCTTGCACCATGCCACTGTGTCCAAACCAGGTCTTCTTCTGGGTTACACCAATGACCCATGTGTAGCTGGAAGGAGGGGAATTGACCCAGATCATATCAGGAGTACTCACCCCTCTCCATACACACAAGGCAGGGGGGCAGATTTTATGCGAGCCTGAAGTCTGTCAGAGATGGGGGTCCCCTTGGTGCAATGTCAGCTGCCCAGACTCCAGAACCAAACTGTCCTTGGTTCCTATGCATTCCAAGAGTCTTCGGCGGGACGCAGGGTGCTTCCTCCATCCCAAACTGCCCAAGTTGCCTGAGTTTGCCAGGAGCTAGAACTATCTTCTCTATTCTGCTGGTGAGAGAGACACAGGCTAGCTCTTTCCTAATGGCCTCTTTTTACTCTCTAATGGAAAAGAATTTACATGCTACCTGAGTTTTATAAATTGGATATATTTTAAAGCTTTGTTTGTAAAGATTCTCAAAGTCAAGTCAGTAAATGTATATAGAAAATATGTGTAAAAACCAATAAAAAATACAATAAAGGATAATACAATTGTTAAAATACAGTATAACAACTATTTACATACCACTTACATTGTATTGGGTATTACAAGCAATCTATAGATGATTTAAACCATACAGGAGGATTTGCAATAGGTCATATGCAAATACTATCATTTATATCAAGGACTTTAGCATCCTGGAACCAATTCCCTGTGAATTGACTGAGGGATGACTTTATGCTATTATTCTATTTCTGTAAAGAACCCTGGCTAATATAGTTTTCAAATATTACGAATGAAAGCTTGCAGTATCTCTGGACTATCTGACTTTAGTCTCATAAACTTGAGATTCACCAAATCCTATCAATTTCAGACTGCATCTTATATAGATAATGACTCAAACATCTACTGAGTATGTTCTATTTATATGTTATTGTTTTAGAATATCTTTTGTTTTGGCACAAGACACTGCAAATGAAACACATAAGACAGACAGAGACAAAAAGGATGATACAGAAACAAAGAAGAAAAACGGCACAAAGACCAGTGAGACAAAATTAGAAAATAGGTCAGATAAACAGAGAGAGAGGTCAGTGAGGAATAAAGATGCATAAAAGAAGGTAAAGAAGAAAGAATGTGAGAAAACCAAAGAAAGAGAAATCAGTGGATACAGTGTCTGTTTTTACAAATGAGCTACCAGCAACAATAAAACTAATGAAATTTACTGGTAGCCTAGCTTTGATTATAAACATATTTTTGGTAAAAAACAAAAAAAACAAAAAAAAACTATGTTATAGGTATCATAATTATAATCATACAAATGCCATTATTTTGTGTGCGTCTATTGCTGGGAGCAAGTCTCTTCTTCATTTTATTTGAAAATTTGGCTTATAATATGCAGTGATCCATCATCTGTAAGAGAAATGTGCAGAAAGACAAATTGTACAGTAGTCTGACAAATCTTATTAAAGCAACATATAGAAGAGGAAAAATTAACAGCTAATCCATTATAAATGTCAAATCCACAGTGCCACTTTCTTCATAACTATTGTATTTCCATTTTTTCCTCATTAATTCTTAGTCATAGTGAAACAGTTTTCATTGGTTGATCAGTCATGTATATCCATATACTTCTAATCAAATATGTCACTATTGCCTTTAATTTAAAAGTGTTATTCCAAAAAGTCAGTGAAAATTTTATTTATTTCTGGAAAAATATGGACAAATGTTATACCTAAAATTAATCATATTGGCCTTTTAAGTTAGAGTATTCAGGGAAAGACTTATTTCTTTTCTGTTTTTTTTTTTCCCTTCAATTTTGGACCACATAATTAAATGGATTGTCAGAAGTTGTAAAGAAGAATAAATCACTATATTAATATTTTCAGAAAATTTGAAAAAAATAACTTACTGTGTATTCACCAAATTTTTTAGGAAGAAGAGTGATACATGATGATCTGAGTGGTGTATTCATGGATTATGCTTATAAACTATTACTTTATTTTTCTATAAAAAAACTTTAAAAATATATTTCTTTTGGATCTTTAGTTGAATAACGTGTTCCCCATACATGTGAAGATGTGACAGAAGCAGAAACAAAGCCAAACAGGATTTTTTCCAAGTACAGTAGGTTGAAAATAGTTGCAAATACTTTGCTATTCCACTCAAGAAGTGAAATTGTATATCTACTCTCTTGCTTCCAAGCTGGCCTTAGAGACTTACTTGACCAATAGAATATGACAGAGGTGATGCACTGCCAATGTGAAACTCGGGCTTTAAGAGAACTGACAGCTTTCCCATTGTTTTCCTGGAGCCATGAGTGAGCATAAAAGGAGTCCAACCATCCTATGCCACCATTCTGTGAGAAAGCCAGATGATATAGATATTCCATATGTAAGCACTCCATTGACAGTCTCATCTTGACAGTCAAGTCTTCTCACAAAGACAGCAGATATGTACATAGAACCACTTTGAATTGGTCAAACTAGGTAACCAGTCAGTTGGATGCTATAACTTCTGTTATTGTTACTTGAAAGAGATTTGTCCAGGCAATTTTAGCCTAAATTTGTGAGCTACAAAATTATAAGATATAATAAATGTTTTATTGTTTAAGCTGCACTATTTTAAAGTAGTTATTACATTTGATTTGATAAATGAATTTTAAGACAAAAAATTGTCTTTCTGGTAGAGTTTTTAAATGAAAATTATGTGAATACACAGCAAGTTAGCTAGCTAAAGGTATACCCACCTTTGACTTTAGTGTGATATAACCCAATAAATTAATTTGGATTTGAGTACTTACAAAATAAGCCAGTTTGATTTTATATTTAGTATTAGCAACTTTAAATTATATGATTTGGAACTCATTCTTATAATAAGTAAAATTCCCAAATTTTCTAACAATAGTAATAATTCTCTAGTAACTAGAACTTCCAATTCCCCTAGTTTACAAATTCATGGATCAAAATCACACATTTAGGGAAATTTTGATATTAAAAAATATTGAGATAAATTTCCTTGAATACATACAAACTTTAGCTAGATATGACGAGCTGATTAAAACCTAGAGACTCTTACTCCTTTGGCCTTATATAAAGTATATAACTTTTACTATCCTGGGACCTCTTTTTCTTTTTCATTCCCACCTTTTTGAGACATTTATTCTTTTACTTTTTGCTTCCATTACAAAGTCTTAACATTTTGTTCTGCTCATTTTCTCCCTTTCAGAGATGAAATTACTGTGATTTTTTTCTTTCTTATAATTTCTGTTTCTCTTCTATAAAAATCTGTATCTGTAACCATAAACAGTGTTTCTATCTCCACCTACCCATTTTCAACTGTTTATTACCATTTTTTAATAAATCTCATAACTTACAACATAAACTCTCTAAAAACAAAGACATTTTAATTGCATTTATTATGATCTCTCTCTCTCTCTCTCTGTGGCCTATATAGTTTTTAACCTTGAAGTCATATTTGAGTCCTCCTTCTCCCTCACATTTCACTTCTTTTTTTTTTTTTTTTTTTGAGTTGGAGTCTCACTCTGTCGCCCAGACTGGAGTGCAGTGGCCGCTCCCGGCCACCGCAGCCTCGACCTGCTGGGCTCTGGCGATCCTTCTGCTCAGCCTTCCAAGCAGCCAGAATTACAGGCGCGCGCTACCACGTCCAGCTGATTTTTGATTTATTGTAGAGATGAGGTCTCGCAGAGTTGCCCAGGTGGGTCTCGAACCCATGGGCTCAGGCAATCCAATCACCTCAGCCTCCCAAGGTGCGGGATTTCAGGCTGAGTCACCCACCGAGCCCAGCTACATTTCACTTCTAATTAACGTTTGCAAAAATTGTCTATGCTTCATAGTCATCATCATCTTCATCATCATCACCATCATCATCATCATCATCATCATCATTATATCTTGTATTTGCACTTAAACCATTTTATATGCATAATTTATTTAATATAATAAATCTATGAAGTATATACTACTATTGCCATCTTTTTACAGATGAAAAAAATAAGATATAGAAAGATCAAATAACTTTCCAAAGTTTACATTTTAGTTAACCACCAAAATTACTAACGAGTATTGAATGAATAAAAATGACTCTCATGGCAATCTCTTTTTCATATGACCATTCTGCTCAATTCCAACAATTATAACTTTCTTCCAAATCCCTGTTACCTGCATCTCAAGAATTTTACAACCTGCTCCTACTAGAATTCTGACTCCCACATTCAATTTCTGCTAATTTTTATTAATAGAAAGGTCAGACAAATATTCTTACACCACAAATGTTATTTTTGCTATTTCTAACTATACATTTTGATGGCTTTCCACTGCTCACACAGGGAAGTCCAATATGGTACTTGATAGTATAGGCATATAAAAAATAGTGTCACCATAGCTTCCATGTTTTATTTTTTGGGCAGACAAATATATACTTTATGTTTGGCCCAGCTAAGTTAAGGTTTCGACAAATTTAAAGTATCAAGAATATATCATAATCAGCATAAATTATGCCAATCTTTATATAACTTTTAAAATTAAGTGTTATTAATTTTATAATACTTTATGCGCATATAAAATGTGAAATAAATATTTTGAATTTTAATTATGAGAATATACAGTAATGAAAATAAACATTTATGAGGTCTTTATTAAGTAGCACTTTTTTTTCATGTCTGTGTCTAACTCTAGGAAAAGGAGATGAGAAGAGTGAGCTAAGGGAGTGTTCTTTTGTCATTATTATGCTGATGTCTAGAAGTACAGGCATTGGCAGAATGTGTAAACCCAATTAATAGCAAAACTTATAGGTTTTTTCCTATCTAATACATTTTTATAGATTAAAAAGTATATTGATGTCAGTGATTATTTCCTTTATTGAAATATTAAAGAATCTTCTAGAATCTTTATATTAAATTAAGATAATGACAACAATATTATTTGAAGTATTTCTTTATAAAAATGTGAAAATACATATGATTTCAAAAATTTCAGAGTCTTAGTCCACTAAGGTTGCTATATAAAAATATCTTACATTGGGTAATTTATAAACAATAGAAATGTATTGCTTATAATTCTGAAGATTGAGAAGTTCATGGTCAAGTTATCAGCAGATTGGTCATGTAGTGAGGCCTCCTTTCTCATAGATGACAGCCTCTTTTGTCCTCACAGAGTAAAAAGGTAGAGGGATTACAAATGTCCTCAGGATATTTTTTTAATAAGGACACTCATCTCATTTATGAAGGCTCTGGTCTCATGCACTAATCACCTCCCAAAGGCCCAATGTCTTAATGCCATCACCTAGGTAACTAGGTTTTAACATATGAATTCTTGGAGCAGGGACAGGGAAGGAGGAAAAATACATTTAGACCATACCACAGTGTTATTTCTATGACAAGCATGCATCTTTAATTTCCTGCCATCTTAAAATAATAGTATTCAGGGTCTTTGTACAAATGGTGGCAAATGTATAAAACTGTTGCTGTCAATATCACCATATCACCACTCACCCCAAGCAAGAATTTGAGATCTAATGAAAGCTACTATTTTTATAACCTTATGTGCTCTGTCAATACAGAGTTGAATTTAACACTATTTATATCAATAAGTATATTGCTAGGCAGATAGATAAGTACAACAATACCGATCACTGCAATGATTTACTCATGCAATTGACATCTAACCCAGATTTGGATGAGTAAATAAAGAGGGGTATGACTCAGTCACTTCTTGAGACAACTGCTGCTTGTCCTAAATCTTGAGGGACAGAAAATAGTGAGCCGGGAGGAACAGTTGGCAAGGTTAGGAGTAAGGTTGGAGGAAATCAAGGCGGTCCATTCCCCATAAAGAACAGCACTGTGCCTCTAAAGAGATGAAAATGTGAGAAACATTGCGACACAGCAAAACTGAGTTTAATTATTATAAAATGAAGAAATAGCATACCCCAATGTAGAAGTGATAAGGTAGAAGCGATGAGGTAAGCTCCATTCAAAAAAGGAATTTTCGTGTCATGCTGAATAGCTTAGATTTTAAAATGTAGAGTGAGGGAAACTCATGATTTAAACTTGATGATCAATAGTATACTTAAAAAAAGAATCACCTTGGTGACAGAGGAGCCATTCATCACCCAAGATTGGGTGTATAGAGGCCGAATATGTTGGAGTCAGAAGAAAATAAAATAAAATGATAACATTTTAAAAATAAGTTGTTAACGAAATTCTTCTGAAACGGTGAGAGGGATTTGAAAGATATAAAAAAAATGTTGGATTGACAGAATGTAGTGACCTTGTGAATGCTGGATAGGGTGTGGGGGAAGTACTGAGAAGTCAAAATGGCATCAGGGTGGACTCTTAGCTCTGGCCTGAGTAGGTGAGTGGTGGCACTGCATTCAAAGATTGGAAATATGAATGTAGAATTAGGCATAAGGAGAGAGAGATTAATGAACAGGTGTTGTGTTGAGAGACAGATGGTCAGAAACTGGCTAGGCAGATAGACAAGAAAGGTCTCAAGGAAAAGTCACCTACAGGAATGCCCCAAACCACCCCTGTTATGTAACTAGCAATTGAAAAATGGTTAGTGTGGTTAAAAACATCCTCTTAAGCCAGGATGTTTTGTTCAAAGGGACTTTTTGCTATTGAGATGCGGGCGCCACAGCTTAACTAAGTGTCCTAATTTGACCTAAGCTTATTACAATATCATTAGCATAACACTATCATTGAAGTTTTACCCCTCCTCCCCAGTAGACTTTTCTGTGTGATACGTGGGTAATAATCAAGATGGAGTAACTCTGGACAAAGGCACACATGTGCAGTAGAGGCTGGGACCAGGAAGCTGCTAGGAGGTTGAGAGGCAGGTAAGATGCAAATGAGAACATCCTTAGAAAGGAGAGGGAAAAACCATGAACACTCCCCTCACTGCCAGTAACCCATTTCCGGCCCTCTCTTTTTTATTGATAGCTTCCTATTGCTTAATAAATTCCTCTTTCCCTCATCCTTTGGCATCTGCATTCCTTACTTTTCTTGGTTGTGAGACAAGAACTCCAGGATCTCAGCTGACAGTGCAGTTGAAAATTCCTGCAACAGTATTACTCCAATGTTGGGGGTCAAAGGATAGGAAACTGTCTTGGGAATTACTAAATAGAGAAGAAAGAAAAGGATGAAGAAGAAACCAACTTTTCTAACACATGAATATGTCTCAGGCAGTTCTATAGTTTTTTAATGCATGTTGTGAGTAATACATAAAGTTATTACTCACAATTTTACTCATAAGTCAACTGAAACTTAAAGGAATAAATAAAAAACTTTAACCCAGATCACACAAATTGAAGGATAAAAGCCAGGAGTCAAACACAATTCACTCTGACAACCAAACATTTTTTTCTTCAACCATACCTGGTGGTAGAAATTAAAGGATTATCTAGGCAGCTTGATGTGATTTACAAATCTGCAATCTTGGTTATTATTCATTTAGAAGGAAACGATGTAAAATCATGTAGAAATCTCTATGAGATCCTTAATAATATCTTTCCCACTAATTTTATTTTCTTTTCCTAGTTTCTGCTAAATTTTTATACAAAATTGATTCCACACTTTTCAAGGGCAAAACAGGGCTCTGGGGTTGCATGCATTTCAGTTTGAAAGATACTGTTGTAGTGAAAATGTCTTTTTTTGTAAATCTGAATGGTTCAAAAAAATTAAAGATACGTACACCATTATATAAAACTTTATAAATAAAAGGACAGAAAACTCACCTAAAATTATTTATTTTTAACTTAGGTGTTAATTAAATAATAGCTAGAATGACATTTAGATAATAAAATATGTTTCATATCTGGCAAAGCACATGTTAGACTACAAGTTTCAACACTATCATTTCAAAAGAGCATCGCAGACCTATTTTAATTGTTTCATTTTGTCAAATACAAATGAATTTGGATTAACCAAGCTCATGTCATGAATATATTTAGGAGGTTTTATAATGTACTATTAAGAAAAAAATATTTGTTTCAATTTGTCTTGGCTTAAATACAATACATGAAGATAAACATTAAATTAGAGGGGGATTTCTGTTTCTGAGAAGTTTTATTTTTGTTTCAATTTATATGTAAATTTGCACTTAAAGTAACATACATTTATAAACAACAACAGGAAAAGTTTAATATGAACTTCAAATATAAGTTTAGGCAGAATGATATTCATATCCCAAATAAAAACCAAATATGTGAAATAGGACTTTAAATTCTTTTAACAATGTATTATAGATAACAGTGCACAATGTGGAAATGGCTAGGCATAAAAGTTTTGCTATCTCCTTTTACATAATTTATTAATTAAACTCCACATTACAATGTGCAAGCACGTTACACTCCAGGCATGTAAAGGTCTGAATGCTGCAAACCTTAATAAATATCAGTTTTTGACACTAGTTACCACATTAATATTTTTTACAGGCATCATTTCATTTTATTGCCATCTAAAATTCAATGCTCTCTGAGTCAAAAGCAAAATATCTGGACCAATATGGCAGCCTTTGTTTATCATCTAGTCAATCTGTAATTCTCTCCATTTTTCTTCGTCCACCTCTATTGTTCTTTTACTCTGATCTTACATTTTCTTAAAACTTTTCAGATTTACTTTATTTAACACCTCCTTTTGTTTTCAAAATGGTAGATTGGTCCTAGATTACAATCAGAACTTTGATATTTTTAAGAGAATGTGTCAGAAGCCAATTGCTCTGTTAGAAGTCCACAGTGAAAACTTTTTGTAAAGGCAGTGCACAAAATAAGAAATAAATGTTTTAATATAATAAAAAGTTAATAGAAACAAAGAAACTAAGTCATATTCAGTTTATAAAACCCTTTATTTGGTTTTAAGAAAATCCCTCCATTTTGCTGTACAGAAGTGTTCTGCTTCATTTTGCTTTGTTTTCAAACTTAACTAGGCAGTAATTAGAACTGATTTATCTATATTAATCATTATTTTAGAGGTTAGATAAGTTGCCCTATAGAACACAATATTCTCTTAGCCCCCTAGTAGTTTTGGCCTGTCCAGAATTTCCAAGTAATATAATCAAGAGAGATTAGTCTTGTAGGCATCTTATGTCTCAATGACTGTCACATCTATCTATCTATCTATCTGTCTGTCTGTCTGTCTGTCTATCTATCTATCTATCTATCTATCTATCCTATTCTGTCACCTCTATCATCTTTCTGTTTGTCGACCTCCTAAGCTTCTCTCCCTTATTGCATCTTATTTTGGAGTGTTGTCAGGCAGTACCAGCCTACTCAAACTTGTGATAATTACTTGTTTTGGTTTGGTTTTAGGTGTCTGTGACCTCATGGGTACTATATATGACAGAAAATAGAATTAAAATTTCCCTCTGGGATGGAATCTCTAGTAATGTTGCTATTAAAGATATTACTCAGAATCATTCAATTCACTAAGATGACAAAGATAGAAGATTAGATAAATCCTAAGAGTGCCAACTGTGTCTACACCATTATATACTAGAAAGAAGAAACTAAAATTCTCTAGCCTTGAACTTCAAAAAAACATTTAATAGCATAATGCTCTACATGATCTGGACCTTGTCTCTCTATTCAATTTTCTGTCACTCTTACTTGTGATCATCAGGCTCACCACACTCTAGATACATCTACTTTCCCTCTATATTCAACATGCATGAACTCATTTTTACCTTAGAGCTCTCCATCTAGAAAACATCTCCTGAACCTTCAGAAGACTGGCTTATCTTAGTCATTCAAATCTTGCCATAGATATGATAACCTCTCTCCCCAGCAGAGTGACTTTTTCTGATGTGACTCCCCAAATCTAGAGTCGTAGCCCAGTAACTCCCACTTCTTTAACCCTGTGCTATTTCCATGTTAACATATTTTACTATTTTGTTTTATTTTCTTTATCTCCTGCCATCCAGATAGTACTCAGTACATAACCAGCCTGTTGTAGTTGTTTAGAAAATTGATTGAATACGTATATTTACTTAATAGATTTTTTAAAAGGGATAGTATTTAAAGTAAAACTTGAAACTTGGCATATTTCACCATTATGCAGATTTTTATATATTTTAAGCAATTTTAGAAAATAATACATAATATCAGTAACTACACATAATTCTTATGTGGCATTGTCAAATTGAAAGAAAAATAATGACAAGATGGAATTGATAGTCAGTTTGCTGAGAGCTGGTGTCCAGTACAACTTCAGTTTTAGAAGATTATCTCCTTGTAGTGCTCCCAATTTATTGTAACAACTTACCATCAGGCCTAAATCTGTGATCTCATGTGTCTTATGTTTATATATATTTCGGTAATACTGTTATCTTCACTTAATTTCACTGTTTTACCCATCAGCAGCTAGGAAAGTATTCTAATTTAGAAACAACTTTTCAAAAAGGAAAGGAAGAGTTTCTAGCAATTTGTGGGTGTATGTTATCTCTACAGAATAACACTGGTTTTATTTACACATCCACTCTTGCTTTTTAGTGGGAAGTAGGGAATTGGGACAAGAAGCAATGGTTCACAAAACAAGAGGAAAAGTGGGAGATGGTTGATAGAGCTAGAAATGATGTTCTCACCACATCATTTCCTGCAAGAATGACTCAGTTGAAAAAAACATATGGGATTTGCTTCTGTATTGAATATTTCCCCACAGTAGTGTGAAGTCTTACAAACAAACTAGCAACATTCATATAAAGACCAAACCAAACCAAACAGAAAATAAATTAGTAGAAATCGATAGTCTGGATCTTAGGAGTCAGTCCGTCCCTTCTGAATTCTTTTTCTTCGTTTATTTCCTACAACCTGCATTTTCCAATGTCTTTTTCAATCATCTAATTCTGTGATATCTAGATAAACTGTTATAGTTCCTTAAGAAATTGATTCCTGTTTACACAACTTTATATCACAAACAATAGCTGATAAAATTATACAATGAAATGCTGATGAAACTACTTACCGATTATTATTAATTGGTAACAATTATAGCACTTCGTATAATACCTAGGTAGAAGAAAAAAACACAGAGAGAAAGCATTTTATTTATTTATACGCTCAATAAATTTGTGTTAATTTTCTGTATGCCAGGAATTGTCATAGTCACTGGAGAGAGGAATGAATAAAGCAAACAAAAACCCCTGCCCTCGTGGAGCTCATAGTCTAGCTTTAAAAAAGAGACAATAAGCAAAGCAAAAAAACTATATGGTATGTTAGCTGGTCAAAAAGTCATTTAAACAAAATAAAGCAGAGAGGGGAGTAGAACTGAACTTGGGTTGTAATTCTATTTCAGAATTTTTTTGCTTGCTTGCTTACCTATGCTGATTTCTTTTGTCACTCTCCAAAAGAGTATATGTACTTTCCAATGCTAAAAGAGGTTAATGAAGCTGTGAACCCAATGAATTATTAATGCCTTCAAGGCAAAGACAAATGTCACTAGCAATTTTTGTGCTGTCTGTTTGTGGTTTGGTGCAAGAGGAGTTTCTGGATAAACTTGTATATTGTACTTTGGGAAGAAAAATCACATATAATTTTATCAATACATATGAATAGTTTTTGTTTGATTATGCAAAGCCATGATATGTGTCAGTCATTTATGGTGCCCGCATTAATATATGACAAAAAAAGTTAATTTGGCAGAGCATCCTTTTTCTGACTTCCTATCAAAAATAGCACTGTCAACTCCAGCTCTTCTAATGGAGGAAGAGTATATTTTCTGCAGAATATGCTGATAAGTGCTATGGAAAGGTATTCACATACAGTACAAACATAATAAGCATTGATAATTAATTTAAAAAAGAAAATACATAGACTTTTAAACAACAGGTCTAGGGGCTATAAATATATTATCCTAGTAGTCTAGAGTTGAGGGACTTTAAGGTCTATTGCTCTGAACACCCTCTCTCTCTGTCTCTCTCTCTCTCTCTATCTCTCAATCAAGAAAACAATAAAACAACTGAATTGTAAAACTATGTTAATGCTTATAAATGTGAATTAGTTCGTTCTCAATAAAAATATGAAACCTCAGAAGCACTGAGCCCACCGTTGAATATGAATACAATAGATATAGATTCAGTAGAAATGAATTTTTGCCCTAAATATGTACAAGAGAGAGGAAAAATCAATACAGATAGAACAGTAATTACCAAATGAACAGAGAAAACCACTGTGAATTTTAACTTCTTATTTTGGCCAACTCTGTAATTTTGAATTATTGTTTCTAATTTCTCTATTTTTGATTCTAGAGATTTTGAAAATATCTTTATAAGCCTAGGTCTAGTTTAATGAATAGACTTAGTTTAATATTTGTCACAGATTTAATTTGTTTATACTTTTCTGTACTCATCTAAAGTATACTCTTTTAGGACCATATACAAAGAAAATGTTCAACAAATTCAGATTTTTTTTTCAATTTGGATTTATTGTTTTTGCTTCATTTTTTTTATTAAAAAAAAAGAGTACTTATCTACAATAATACTTTTTTTTTTTTCTGAGTTGGAGTCTCACTCTGTCGCCCAGACTGGAGTGCAGTGGCCGCTCCCTGCCACCACAGCCTTGACCTGCTGGGCTCCGGCGATCCTTCCGCTTCAGCCTTCCGAGTAGCTGGAACTACAGGCGTGCACTACCACGCCTGGCTAATTTTTTGATTTATTGTAGAGATGAGGTCTTGCTTGCCCAGGCGGGTCTCGAACCCGCGGGCTCAGGCATACAATAATACTTTTAAACTTACTTTTCTGTAGTTATGTTTATATTATTCAATACCTCTTGAATGAAGGTATTCCCTTTAGCTCAGAGAAATAGATTATTTTCACGAACACAGAGTTATATATGAATAGGTGAAAAAAAAGAGAAAACATAATAAGGCAAGAATATTTTTAGAAAGCTGCTGAGATAAGAATTAAAATTGTGTTACACTTAAAAATAATTATTAATATGGACTTAAAATTCCACAATAAGAATTTGAAAGCATATTTTTTCATCCTACAGCATGCACCATTATAGTTCTCAGACTGACTGCTCTCTGTTCCAGGGGACATAAGCATAGAGGGATCTGCCCATAACTGAGTTTTCCAGCGATCAAACTCTTCAGCATAATAGCCAATCAGCCTTTTTCTTGTTCTTTTTTAGGAGGTAATGACCCTGGCATTTCTGAATCTTACCAATGTAAATTACTCAGTGCTCCAAATAATGAAAAAGAAACTCTGCAGACAACTGAGCAGCACATTAGTTACTTGCTTGTCAGATGGGCAAATCTGACAATCCAAAAGAGGACGGCAGTGTAATATCTCACACCCAGCACCGTTTTGAAATAAAAAAAGGGTGGGGGGAGTGGTTGAATCCTGGATAACTTAAAAGAGAAAGGCATGGTTTACATTTTATACAATTATTGTTTACTAAAATTGAGTAGCTCTGTCACTCACCTAAATTTTATGGTCCTAAATTCTTGGGAAAAATGAGCATAATCAGACTGTCACATCCTAACAGTACTTTACACTGTGTAGTGGGTGTCTTGACAGTGAAATAGGAAGCAGTGCTGAGAAGGTCACTGAAATCATTCTGCTCTATGGGAAAGTTTGCTCTTTGTTAGCAATAGCATGCAGCTACTCTAGATTTCTCACTCACCATGCTTTCAAGGACGGACAAAAAAATACCTTTCAGGTGAGTAGAAATTGCCTGGGCAATCTTCAGAGGAACAGTGGGTATGTGGGAGCAGTTATGCCGTGCAGCCAATGAAAAGACTGTTCTCAAAAGCATTCCCTTCTGGTCAGCTGTCCCAGCCCAAGAAGTTTATGACAATCACAGATTCCCAGTCGACCTTAAAAAGAAAAAAAAAAAGAAAAAGAAAAAATCCTGTGACAGGAATTCATAGAACATGTGTCCTGTGAACTAAAGAGTACTAGATTTTTTTTGATAATCACTTGGCCTCCCAGAGTTGAGCCTGTTCAGTGGCTTTGGCAAGTGAAAGAAAACAGACTGACAAAGTGTGTCAAATAAGTCATACTTCTTTTGAGGTTTAAGTAGCCCAATAACTGTCTGTGTGTTGGCAGGGAAATATATATGTACACACAGATATAGACATAGACAAGACATAGAAACAGACACAGGCAGAAGTAGAGGAAGAGATATATCCTCACAACTGTGTTTGTGTGTGTGTGTCTGTGTGTGTGTGTGTGTGTGTGTGTTGGGTGGACGACGACTATAATTGTGTGTGCATGGTCGGAAAGGCCAGCATAGAAACATCGGTAGACTACCATTTTTTACTGTTCAAAGAAGATTCATTCTGAAGTTAACATAAAAAAAACTGATACATCTTGGCTTAGAATAGCATCTTTTATGTCATTATACCCAATCATTTCCCCAAAGGTACTTTTCTCCTATATCTTGATTGTAAATATAGCCTGTTTGCTGGGTTTCCCTTCATTATGGACTTAATGAACATAGAAGAAGCCATAAAAAAGGGAAAATAACTGGAAAACATAAAAATTGCAAAATGATGCAAGGGTATTGTCACTTTGTTTTTAGTTTGTCAACTTGAAATTTTAAAAGATTTTTCTAGCAACATGTATCATTTTTTTCTGTCATCTCTATATTTGGGAAGCTGCCTTATAGGAAATTGCTTTTGATCAAAGGTCTACAAAAGTTTCCACTAATTTTACTAATTTTCTGACAAAATTAGTAAAAATGTAGATGTTGGCCCTCCGCTATTTCATCTATGAAATTTAGGAATATTTTAATAACAACGAATTTTAAATAAAAATGCTATTATGTTCTTTGTCCCTTTTACTCAATAGTGATCAGATAAAGAATCAGATTTTCTTTATAACTCTTATGAAGGCATATTTTAGATTAGTATATTATTTAAACATGTAAACTACAAATTAACATCTGGTACATTAATGCAAGATGATATGGCACTGATTGTAAGATCAAGGTTATAGAATTTGACACAGATTCTGTATGCATCAAAAACTAACAATGATTAATTCAAGGCTGCCACTGACTGCATTTTGATGCCCTTTGAACTTTGAAATGAGAAGATCTGTGGTATCTTTTTTATTGTTACACAAGGATAACACAGAAATGAATAATAGAAATATAATGTACTCAAAAATTAAAATGATTGTGCTTTAGTACTTTTAGTATTTATGATCATAAAGTAAAATATTTTATTTAAGTGGTCATTGAGATCTAGTGTATCACTGAGTATTTCACTGCAAATCAATGATATTCTACTATTAAAATTGCATTGTTTTGGCCTAAGTTATTTGTTTATAGAACAAGATTCCAACATAACAAGTTATTTGAAAAAGACAAATTATATATTAGGCAACAAACAAACACTAATGTATTGTACATATGCCAATGGAACTTAATATAAAATAATATTATCTATGGGTATCTAATTATTTCTTCAAAAGTATTCAAAATAAGACAAAATCATTTTTAAGAGTTAATTCACCAGAAAGCAGTAATAATAATGAATTTTACTCACTAATTAGTGCTCTGTCAGTTGGTGAGAAACTGCTCAATATACACTTTTTATTTAGCACATTATAAATATAATTACATTTCATTACCAAGAGATACAAAATATACTTAACCTTTTTAAAATCCACTTCAAGTGAGTGTAAAAAAAAAAAGTCAAACTGAAAACTGCAACAAATATAGAAAAGCATTAGGATAACATAAATAAAATTTTTTATCCTCAGTGCAAATTTATTAATTTATTCAGGAACACCCTGAAACAATGTATGTTCATTTCTATTTCTGAAATCTTTCAAGTTTATTTTTAAAAGCTTTATAAACAGCAGGAAAATTTATCTAAAGTACAATCAATAAGATAACAAACCTATAATTTTATAAAGTCCAGAAATATTTTTACTAGAATTTTATAAAGTGTTGACATTTTTTAATGAGATTAGACTTGTGAGTAATTTGAAAAAGCAATATAGTCTGTTCAACACTTAGAATAATGCATCAGAAATTGTGAATTTTATCCCCAGTTTATATCATCTGTGAAATACTCTCAGATAAGCCTCATTAATATTTTTTCAATGTAGAGAGAAAATAAATATAATATTTGCTTCTTATCAGACAGAATTATTCTAAGGATTCATGTACTACCCTTAAAAAAGGGTTTGAGTCTTTAGGGGAAAGGAATTGTTTCATTTATAGCTATCAAATATTATTTTAATATGGAACCATGATTCTTCACTTGTTCTGAATTTTAAAATTATTCTCAAAAGAAAAGTTTGATGTAGAATTTTTTTCTGGGATAAAATGTCATGAACTTGGCAAAAAGTTTAGTATTTTAGGACAGAATCTATATCTGAATACATTTTCAGAATCGAAACTTCTGGGATTGTCGGTAGGTATTTTAAATAATATTAAAAATGTCATTAACTTAGTGTTTAAATTCTTGCCCAGCACAAAGGTGGACTATGTCATAGAGCATGACATTAGTGTTGAGGGAATAGATTATCTTCCATGAGCTTTAGGTTTGTCTTTCTTCTTCTGATTTCGTTCCACTTTACTCAAATAGTGAACACATGTTTCCAACAAGTTTCTCAATCAAATTTTTATGTATAGATCATAGCTA
The DNA here is from genome assembly GCA_963574415.1 of Tarsius wallacei. Classification (NCBI taxonomy): domain Eukaryota; kingdom Metazoa; phylum Chordata; class Mammalia; order Primates; family Tarsiidae; genus Tarsius; species Tarsius wallacei. The sequence continues at coordinate 19,945 of CAUYQG010040728.1, forward strand.
GATATTAAATCTGGGTACAGGCAAGGATGTAGAAAGCAAGAGGAAATAACGTATAAATATTAGAGTCTTGTGCTTATGCTTCAACTCATTTATCTTAACTACAAACCCACTACAATAAATTATTTTTTAATTGAAGAAACTGAAGCAAATTATGATTAAATATATTACTGAAGGTTATAAAAATAGTGATATAGTAGTTATTCACTAATAGGTAATCTGACAATCATTTTTACTTTTGAAGTACCGACTAAGAAATAGATAATGCTTCTTAAGATCACACTGCTTTATTTGTAGGTAGAAATGAATGAATTAAATTGACTACCAGAAGTACAATATTTCATTAACACAAATAAGTATATATATATATAAATATATTCTCTACTACTACATTTCTGAAGAGTGCTAGACCAACCCTTTCTACCTACTATGTTACCTAGCTGACTTGCTCCCTCCATGTCCTTGGTGGTGACTTCTGTCTACTTGAGCATATGAAAAAAACACTGGAGAAAATTACACAAAGATATGAGCTAAGGCCTACAACATGATTTTTAAATGCATATATATTCAAACATAGACAAGCACAAACATATGAGAAATATAATGTGGTTTGTCTGTTGAGTATGCATTGAAAAGACATGAGCACCATTACTTTTATATTTGTTAATAAAAGAACCATGTGGCTGTTTCACATTAAAAATATTAGTAAGAATAAATTTGTGCTAACGTACTCTCAGTCTCCCCTTCCCCATTTTTTTGTCTCTCTGTTGCCTCTCCTGGAGTACAGTGGCACAATCATAGCTAACTGCAGCCTCAAACTTCTGGACTCAAGAGATCCCCCCACCTCAGCCTCCCAAGTAGCCGGGACTACAGATGCCTATCGTCATGCCTGGATATTTTTATTTTTTTTGTAGAGATGGGGTCCTGCCATGATGCCAAGGCTGATCTCAAACTCCTGGGTTCAAACGATCCTCCTACTTCAGTCTCTCAAAGGACTGGGATTACAGGTGTTAACCACCGCACCTGGCCCATATTTTCAGCCTTATTGTTTCTTGATACAGTTGTAAAATGTTAACAGGATACATACATTGTACATATTTGTGGACTCTCACCTAGACATTTACAGGTGAGCTTCTCATGGTTAAGCATTCAAAGTTTCTCAGCACCAGATATTAACAGTGGAACATTTGAGGGAAAAATTTCCATTTTCTACCCATTCTCCTGATGTACAAATTGAATAGAGAAGAATTTCTTGTATTCAGCCAAAGATCAAATTAAGCACACTGATGAATATTGCTAAGCTCTGGTTTAACTTAGCTCTTTATATGAAAATAATATCTTCTTTAAAGTAGTTTTTTATTCCACTGTGTAGTAGTAATTAATCAATTTCATTTCTAAATTGTATTTGATGTGTTTCCAAATATTTATAGACACATCATTAAGTAAAACTAAGAAATGCATTGAGTCAAACAACCAGGTACCTGTAGAAATCTTGAGAGAGAAGAGATCCTAAAATGCACCTAGCTTAATACATAATTTTTACTAAAAAAAAATTATACCTGGAGAGGTTGAGTAGAGTGATCTTGACCACATAATAAAGACCTAGTTTATAGCTGAACCAAAATTGTAACAAAGTATCCTTATCCCCAGATTAATGCCCTTCCTCATGTTATAACTAACTTTAGACACAAAATTAAATAGTTTTTGGATTTCAAGAAAAGAAGAAATATATTTCCTTACTTGCATTAACATTATCTTATAAAATAATGTAAAATTTTTTAGAATTTTTAGAAAATCTAAAATTGATTTTTGAATAAATATATATACCCCAAAATATAGAATATATGAGTAAATATGTGCATGTGTGTGTAATATTATACAATGAAAGTTTAAAACCCACATGAGGAAAACCAACAATAGTAGATTTTGAGTTTTTTTTTAATTTTTCACTTAAAATACTTATGTTCATAGGTTCAAACAATTTTCAAAGTTTCATACAGAGTAAGTTCTTAATTCCCTTTGTAAAGTAATGAAATGTGTGCAGGAAGAATATCATTTTAGATGACTGTTTAATTCATTCTCTTGTATACATGTTTTTGAAATGTAGCTAATTCCTGTAAAACAATGACTTTCAGCCCTGTCACAAGGTATTATACTATGTCTCCGTTTCATACATGGCAAAAGGTCTCAGATAATTTTTTTAAATTTTGTCCATGGATGCAATTAATCTTCGTTTTTCCAACTTTAATATGTCCTCAAACTTTGTGAAGAAGGGAGAGATACAAAATTTTTATAGAAACAGAGGAAAATTCTGTTGTATCTTTTTATGTAATAACAGTCATACACATTTTAGGGCAAAGCACCAGAAATAGAGATTTTCATTTGGTGGTGATAAACTATCAGTTCACCAAAAGGACGAAACTATGCTAAATATTTATGCACCTAATAACTGAGCTTCAAAACACAAGAACCAAAATTCACTAGAACTGCAAGGTGAAAATAAAAAAATCTATAATTACAGCTGGAGACACTACTTTCTATAAAATAGAGCAATTAGAAGATCATCAAACTTAAACTGCTAGGGGAGGGGGGGCACACTTCATCGACAAGTGTACCTGCGTAATCAACATTTGTATACCTAACCCTGAATTGTACCCACATCTTTATAATAAAAAAGAGAAGATCATCAAACTTGTAACACTTGAATAGCACTACTAAATTTGACCTAATTGCCAGATATAGAACATTCAAATAATCGTAGATTACAGTTTATTTTTATGTGCGTATAGAGTAATTGCCATAATAAATCATACTGCAGACCACAAAACAAATCTCAATAAATATATAATGATTCAAGACATGCAAAGTACGTTTGTTGACTACATGGAATTAAATGAAAAATAAATAACAGAAAGATATCAGGAAAATTTTAAAAATTATAAAAATTAAGTATATGTAAATGTTTGAAAAGGAGTAAAAAAGAAAATTAGAAAGTCTTTTGAGTTCAATGAAAATGAAAGCAGCAGATTAAAATATGTGGAAGGTAGTCAAAGTAGTACTTAAAATTTATAGGACTAATCATCTTCAATCAAAATAAAGGTGAAAAGTCGATTAACAGGCTTTTTGAGAAAATCTGTAAAATAGATGAAACTCTACTTGGAGAGGAAAACATAGAATAAACAGAAATAACCTTAATCCAAAAAGAGAGGTACCATAACAATAGATGAAAAACATATAAAAAGGATGATAAAAACAGACAATTTTAAACATATAAATTTGACAATGTAGATGAAGAACACAAGCTGAATGAAAGACAAACTTAAAAATATTATTCAAGAAGAAATAGATAACCCGATTAGTCCTAGTCTATTAAAAACATTAAATTTATAGTTAAAAATCTTTTCATTGGCCGGGCTCGGTGGCTCAGCCTGTCATCCCGCGCTTTGGGAGGCCGAGGTGAGTGGATTGCCTGAGCCCGCGGGTTCGAGACCCGCCTGGGCAACTTGGCGAGACCTCATCTCTACAATAAATCAAAAAATTAGCTGGGCGTGGTAGCGCGCGCCTGTAGTTCCAG
>CAUYQG010040730.1:0-15443 GCA_963574415.1 Tarsius wallacei
TACCCCATCTCTGACACAACCAGATTGCATGTGGTTCTCAACTGTCACTGCTTCCTCATCCCTACCAGTGGTGGTGAATCCAGATACCTCCCGCTGTGGGATTTGACCTCTGCTGAGTGATGGTGCAAGGATTCCTCTCACTGTCCCTCTGGCTTCCGGGCTGCTGGCTGCCTCTCACCTCCCGTGGCTCCTTCCCAGCCTGCACCCCTCTGATTAGCTGTCGTCCAATTTTATAGGAGGCGGCGAGGGGCCACGTCTTGGCCCACAGCCCACACAGACGCTGTTTCGCTGATGGAAAGCTGTTGAATTCTATAGAGCTGAAATTCTGTATAAATAGGCACATTTACAACTTCCTGTCCATTTAGCTATCAATCATTGCAACAAAGGTACTAATAATAACTTGCACGTGTAGCAATCCGCAGCTTGCATGGGGCTTCTGCCTGTCCTTCACTATCTCTGTCTGTGCATAATGAAAACATTTTTGTCTGCACAACATTAAGCGGGCATCATTAAATTCAACTCACTTTGCCAAGGTAGGAGTACACATTAGCTTTGTTCTGATGGAGAGTGCTTGCTTAGGTCCTCTGGGCATTGTCAGCCAGGATGGAGTTTCCAGTCCCCATGATCGGTAATTGATAGGCTATTGATCCCTGGGACAGGGCCAAATGACCCTGGTCATTTTAATGACAGGTGTTCCTACTAGGACATGAGAAGATGCCAGGGCTGCCCAGGAGGTGTGGGAAATCTCTGAGCATGCGGGTTGAGGAAAAGGTGGGTTAGTTGAGACCCAGCTACAGAATCTGAGACATTTGGATTAGGACAAAATGTGACCAGGCATATGTTGTTTTTGACTCTTTCTGTGGATCACGCTTTCTAAAGGAGTCTTGGAAGCTTTAAACCAGGATGGCCAGTAGTTGTATCTTGTGTGTGAGCTCCCACCACTTGGGAGCACCTACTGTGTTACGGAGAATTCTGAGGCCAAGCCCAGGCCCCATGGAGAAGAATCTCATTAGATGGCAGTGTCTGTTACAAGCATGAAGGAGGATACAGTGGTATGTGCCACATTTTTGCCATCACTGCTTTAAGCTTTCTCTGAAAGGCAGTGAGCAACCCGATATAAACTAAACTGAGTCTATTAGGAGAGTCACTGAGGACAAGAATTCCGGCAGCTTCAGCAATTTTGCCAGGTAGGAAGCCTGGGGCTTATTTCCTGGGTTGGCTTGCTAGGGCTTTGCTTTGGAGTCCTCCAATATCAGAGGCCAAAAAGCCACTCAGATGAGGGTTTTCTTTGGTCCCACAGCCCCTCAGCTGCTCCCACTTCCTCTGAATCAGGCTGAGCTCTTCATGCCCTGGGCGTCCCGCAGGCTGTCTGCACACTATCGCATTCCCGTCATGTCCTGGCTGTGCTCAAGGGCTGTAGGGTCTTTTGGACATGCGTCTCTGACCATGAGGCTGCTCTAAGAGATGCTGGTGACCTCTGCTGAGTTACCAACTCCCATTCTCTCCTTCCCTTGCCTCCTAACTCCTTTCTTCTTGAACCCTGGATTGGGGGCACCCTCAGCTGCTTTGACCTCGGGTTAGGCTGTGGAGCTAATTCTTGGGCCTGTGAAGGAAGTGCAGAGTGGCAGGGCCCCTGTGTGGCTTGCCATCCCTCTGCAGGGGACAGACCTTGTCACATAGCTGGCCAGTCACCATGAGAAGTAAGTGCTCCTCTCAACACACACACTTCACTCCGAGCTCATCAACAAAATAACAGACTACCTCCTCTCCAAACCTTTGACACTCTGGCATATTGTGTCAGTTTATATGTGGGTAATTGTAGAGTGCTGCCAACCACAATTAGAGTGAGAAAGAAAACAACACTCGCCATCACAAGCAAAATAGTCCCTCTGGCCTGGCCTGTGGAACATCCTTGTGGCTTGTAAATACGGCAGTGAGCACACCTTTTACTATTTGTATTTTTGCTTTAGGGGATCATGTGATGTACAAGCCATTGGAGAGTGCCAGAGTCACATTAAAAATCCAGCCCTGGGCCGGGTGCAGTGACTCATGCCCAGCACTTTGGGAGCTGAAGCAGGAAGATGGCTTGAGCCCAGGAATTCAACGCTACAGTGAGCTACGACACTGTATGCCAGCCTGGGCCTCAGAGTGCGACCCCTATCTCAAACAAAACAAAACATCAACCTGGGGAGTGTCTGCAACTCACTTTGAAATGCATTTTTGGCCAGGGCTGTGGGAGGCGGAGGCTGGAGGATTGCCTGAGCCCAGAGGTTTGAGACCAGCCTGGGCAACTTGGCGAGACCTCGGCTCTATAATAAATTAACTGGATGCAGTGGCATGGGCCTGTGTTTCTAGCTACTTGGAAAGCTGAGGTGGAAGGATCACCTAAGCAGGTTGAGGTTGCAGTGGCCTTGAGCATGCCACTGTACTCCATACTGGGCGATAGAGGGAGACTTTGACTCAAAAAAAAGAAGACATTTTTGAAAATAGAGATGGAAGGGCGACAGGTGAATAGCTGTGTAACAATGCAGCACATCACATGCTGATGGCAGAATCTGGGTAGTAGGAATATGGATAGTCCCTGCACAGTCCTTTCAGCTTTGCTTCAGGTTTGGAGATTTTCATAATAAAATGTTATGGGGAGGAATTATTCCCTGACAGTGAACCACTTTAATTTAAACCAGGCTCTTGGCCAATGTGATCCCTGAGGCAAGAGAGTGAGGGAGTTGTGTGGACTGAATCCATTTTATCTGTGAAGACTCCCTGTGTGAGGTTCCTGCTGCCAAGGCTCCAGACAGGTGGAGATGGGGGCAGGAGCTGTCCTCCCCGTGGCTGGTCCTCATGTGCTGCTTCCAGGCAGTCACGGCTGCATTCCACAGCTGCCTCCTGGCCTGGGTCTGGCTCTCCTCACCTCTCCCAGACGACTCGCCATATGCCTCAGTGCTGCCTGACGTGGGAGGGCACTCTCGCCCAGCACACATTCACTGTGGCTCTGAGCCCCTGGGTGAGCGGAGTGGCTCTCCAGGCACAAGTGAGTAGCGCAGCCTGGCTGTCCAAATGCCTACAGCTTCGAGGTACCAGAGAGCGGACAGAGCTGGGGCAGCAGGGACAGGAAGTTAAGCGGCAAATGAAGAGGCCCTCTGGAGTTCACGTCCTGACCTGTATTGTGGGTCACACTCGCTGGTGGGCCCAGGGAACGTGCTGGGACCCGACTGCCAAAGTGAGTAACTGACTCAAGTGTGGAAGTAAAATGCAGGAATCTCTCCCCCGCTACAGCTCCCCACCCCCTACCTCCCCAGGCTTCCTAGTTTATGGTAATAGTAACTCAGTAACTGCAAACTCTCAGCGGTGTTAATATCAGCCATTGCAAAATGGCATGAGGAAGAAAAAAGTATGCTGCAAAAATAGCACAGAGTGGATTTTCAAAAAATTAAGTGCCATTTTTGGCACTGCATTCCACCTCTGATAGTATAGAAAATTGAGAACCCACTGTCAGGCCCCTGGTCCCCTTGGAAGATGGCACCATCCAGGCTTTTCGTGGTCCAACACACACAGCCTGAAACACACTCTCACACACTCACACTCATACCCTCACAAACACTTCCTCATACTCTTGCACTGAAATTCACAGTTCTACATTCAAACACACTCACCCCAAGCACTGTCTCAAACACTGACACTCAGCCCCACTCTCACACGCTCAACACATTTCCTCACATACACTCACACTCAAACACACACACACACACACCCCCCACAGCCCTCTGAGCTGAGTGATACTCTTGCCTTGACACCTGCAGAGCCTCCAAGTGACACCTGGCTGTGCCCCCTGCAAGGGAGAGCCAGGGTGTCCCTCAGCAGGTTCTCAGCTTGGCCGGCCTGAGCTCATAGCTCCTGGCACTCAGACCATGGACTCTGGAGTCAGATGCCCTGGGTTCGAGTTCTGGCTCTACTGCCACTTGCTTTGTGACCTTCACTTGCTGCTCTTTTTTTTTTTTTTTTTTTTGAGTTGGAGTCTCACTCTGTCGCCCAGACTGGAGTGTAGTGGCACGCTCCCAGCCACCGCAACCTCGATGTGCTGGGCTCCGGCGATCCTTCTGCCTCAGCCTTCCAAGCAGCCAGAACTATAGGTGCGCATAGCCGTGCCTGGCTAATTTTTTTGATTTATTGTAGAGATGAGGTCTCGCCAAGTTGCCCAGGCGGGTCTCGAACCCGCGGACTCAGGCAATTCACTCACCTCAGCCTCGCAAAGCGTGGGATTACAGGCTGAGCCACCAAGCCCGGCCAGGAAAGCACTCTTCAGTGTTGGCTGCCACTGCCCCTGTGGTTGTTCTTGGCATCTGCCCCTAAATCATCAGCCCAAGGCCAGAGCAAGAATTCAGCATCTGACTAAGACTGAGGGAGACTAGGTCGTTTTCTCTTGTGGCTGTGATGAATCAGCACACATTTAGTGACTTAAAGCAACCTAGATGTATTCTCTTGTAGTTCTAGAGGGCAGAAGCCTGAAATCGTGTTCACTGGGCTAAAGTTAAGATGTCCACAGGGCCGTGCACCCTCTGAGGCTCTTGGGGGAAACCAGAGCCATGTGTCTTGCCTTTCCAGCTTCTAGAGCGGCATTCGTCATGCTCCATGACCTGTGGCCCTTTCCCCAGCCTCAGAGCCAGCAGGGAGCATCTTGCTTATGAGGAATCTTTACCATCTTCCTCTGGAGTCAGATCTCCCTCTTTAGGTTCTTAGAGAATCTTTGCCATTGTATTCAGGGCCCACCTGGATGATCCCTTTCACAACCCCTCACTTCTTGTCTGTAAAAGTCTCTTTTGCCATAGAAAGTAACATCTAGGCTCTGGGCTCGGGTGTGAACATATGTGGGCTATTATTCATACAGCCGAGGCAAGAAGAAGCTGTCCTGGGTCCTGGCCCCATGGTATGGCTTGGCCAAGTTCTGGACCAACTTGGAGCACCAGCCCAGACCCAGGCAGGCCACACCAGCACACCGTCCATGCCAGCACCACGCCCTCTGTTCGTCTCCCCAAACAGACTCAGGGGATAGAGTCAGTGTTCCATTCTCTGCCAGATCCCTACTGCCTGGTACGTGGCAGGCACTGGAGGGTTACCTGTTCATGCATAAAGGTAGGTAGGCCCTGATGTGCCTCATGTGTCCTTTTAGGCCATGGCGAGTGTCACTGCGGGGAGTGCAAGTGTCACGCAGGATACATCGGGGACAACTGTAACTGCTCGACAGACATCAACACATGCCGGGCCAGGGATGGCCAGATCTGCAGCGACCGTGGGCTCTGCCTCTGTGGGCAGTGCCAGTGCACCGAACCCGGGGCCTTTGGGGAGACTTGTGAGAAGTGCCCCACCTGCCCAGATGCGTGCAGCACCAAGAGGTACTGGCCCCCCTAACAGCCCCACCTGCACTCCTCACCCAGGCCAGGCCCACCCTCCAGCTGGGCCGCCCTCAGGGCTGGGCAGCCTCAATCTCTATCTCCCGTGTCCTCCACCCACCAGCCTTGCTGGGGAGCAGACCTCTTACTAATGGTAATTAAAACAGTGGTTTTGAAATCCCGGTTCCCGGGGGATTCTGTAAGAAAACGGAAACAAAACACAACACAAAAATAAGACCGCTGCTCTGCTCCTAAGCGAATTTAGAAATTACGGGGTTACAGCATCCAATGAAATTGAACTGGTGTTGGTACCAAAAACAGCACCTTCGCAGAACTTTTATTGTCCTGTTGTGTGTTTTCAAAAGGGAATACAGTATGCATCTTTGTTCAAGTGAACCTGATCCTCCCCTTGACATTTCCCAAACAGTGTTCCACCGAACACCCGCATGGGAAATGCTGCTTTAAACAAAACGTAATCAGAAGGTAAACTAGTGAGGAAGGCACTCGACCTAGATAAGGCATGCCAGAAACAACTGCTATGGCTTTTGAATTTTCTGCTCCATTTATACAGATAATGGAGCGTGGGCTCTGGACTGCAGTGAATGCAGAGATTGTCTAGACATGGCCTGGCCTTCACTGCCTCAGCCGCGGGCTCACGTGGCTGTGCTGACCTCCTCCACAGCCCAGCCCCTCACGCCCCACCAGAGTGCAAATGAGAGGGAATGACAGAAAAGTGGCCCTGGAAAGCAGGAGTGACATTTGCTCTTGAAGTTGCCCGGAGAAACAGCTGTGTCATCACTACCCACACTGAGGAACCAGGCAGGAGGGAGGCAGGGACACAGAGGGTCAGAAACAAATCATTACACAAATGCCGATTCTCTCGGGCTGAGGAACGCCACTGTGTGATTTTCTCTTGGCAGATTCCCTTTCCAAATGTCTGGCCCCCGCTGATAATCAGATGAGTTCATGCTCTCTGAGTCTGCAGCGGCTGCTGGTCAGTCTATGCTCAGAAACATCCTGGGTGGTAGAACCCCTGGTTGGATGCTTGCCACAAATAGTCCGGCCGTGGGTAATTGAAAGCTGGGTGCAGATGGAGAGACAAGATAGACAGGGCCAGGTCTTAATTTGTTTAATTGGAGGGGATGCAGGGAAGTCAGGAAGAAGAAAAACAGATCCACTTGAGACCTGCTAAGAGCAGAGAAACAACGGAGATGCAACTAGAAACGGCCAGGGAAGGAGGTTAGGGTACTGGGTCTGGAGCCCAAATGGCTGTATCCATTTGAGCATGGACTCCACTTTACCAACATTCTGTGCCTGAAGGAGGTGCCCCCACCCCCAGCTCCCACCAGCAGAACCTTTTTGAGTCTCTGCTCCCTGTCCTTGGGGCACCGAGGCCAAGCTAAGATAACACTCAGGGAATCCATAAAAGGAGATAAGGCCCCCAGCTTTCCTTCCTGTGGAGCTGCTGGGTTGGCTTTAGGTCAGTTAATTTAGGCCCAGGGGAAAACAACCAGAGCTTTGAGTGTTTAAAGTATTTATTTTCTAGAAGTCATTGATTTGAAGATTTATTATCCATAGCACAATGCCAAAGGAGCAAGAAGATCAAAGAGATGCCATAAGGCAGCATTACTAGTCCTTATTTGTCTCTGGGCTACACTGACCCTCTGTCTCTTTCACAGCCTAGTTGAAACTTTTTTTGTTTAAACAAAGTCCTTCTGGTAGTGACTTCTATCAGGCTGTTTTTTTTTTTTTTTTCCACTTGCTGCTTCCCTAAGAACCATCAAGTTTTGAATGCCCTGTGTTCTTTTTTTCCTGGGGGTTCAGGGCAGTCAATCTCCATTTTCTAGAACTAACCAAACACACCCTTCACTTTGGGTGAGTTCACACTCAGCCCCAGCTGATTTCAATTAACAGGCTCTCTGAGCAAAGTCTCTCTAAACAACTTTTTTTTTTTAAGGGCAGACTTATTTTGGTACATGACTGCAATACACATTTCAACCAGTACATGGAACATACAAGTTAGACTGATGTGTCCACATGGGTAATTAGGCAACATTTCCTGGAAGTGGCCTGGAGCTGTGCTTTAACAGCAGAGCATCAGATGGCAGGCCCAGAGATTCCAGGCTGGAAGCGGAAGCGGCCATCGTTTTTGCAGTGTGCTAATCCTGGAGGCTGGCAGAGGGGCCGCTGGGTCAGCATGAATGGCCAGAGCCGGCGCTGCCCCTTCCTGGCCCCCCAACCAATCTCAGTTGCCTGCTCTCTGGGGCTGTGACCAGCAGGGGAAATGCAAGCATTACAGCTGTTTCTACCTCCAGAACCTTTCCATGAAGTCAGTCCCAGGAGAGTGGAATGTTGGGGCCGGTTCCGGGATGGCTGAATTCTTAAGCATATGGGACCCTCTTCAGGACGTCTTATCCATTTTCTCTGTCTCACCACTTGCCCATTTCTTCTTAAAGTTCAGAAAGTGATGAGGGTCCTGGGTTGGGCCCTATCTGAGAGGCTGGGCACCTGGGTGCCCCACCCAGCTCTGCCCTTGACTCCTCCCAGCCTTGTTTCCTCTGTAAAATGTGGGCCTTAATGAATCAGTCTCTGAGCTCCCTTCTGGTTCTGACATTTCACTTCACAGTTTCTTCCCTGGAAACATTTAGTAACTGACCCCTAAATCCCAAGGAATTAAAAAACAGTTAAATAGGCAGCTCATAATATATAGAGGTAGTACATCCCTCTATATTTTTTGACAGAGCTTTCCAGACACACAGCCTCTACGGGGTGGACTGGACAGTTGTCCCCCATTTAGCCGAGGTTCTGTGAGGTCAATCCCTGCACTCTGGTGGCCTCCCTAGCACACCTGGTTCTTGAATCTTAACCCAGTTTCCTGAGGGGCCACTCCTGGAGCTCTCAGCCTCCTTGAAGACCCCCGAGCACCCCTGCATCACAGTGTCCCTTGAGTTACACGCCAGCTGTGTTGTTTCACCCCAACCCACTCCTGCCCAGAGTTTGGGCCTCACCATCCTATGTGTGCTGAGCCCTGTCCCCCAGCCCACCAGAGGAGACAGGGACCCCCGCCCTACCACATCGATCCCTTGGCCAAGGCTGAGCTTCCCCACCCTGTGTCCTCAGGGATCCTGTGCTCCCTAATGTCTCTTCCGATGGAGGGAGAACACCTGGAACTGGATTTTGACTGTGGAAGATACAAGAATAACCATTTAGTCGAACACCGTAAACATTTTCATGCACTATCTGATTTAAACTGCCAGCCAGAGGTGGGAGGAGAGGGAGTCAGAGTGAAGGCTCCTGCTCTAAAACAGGCATTCCCTGAGGGGAACCTGTAGCCTGTGCTAAAATCTAGTGTAGACCGGTTAAGGGGTAAGTGGACAGCAGGGACCCGGGAAACCTGGCAAGTGGGCTCTGTCTGGAACAGAGAAAGGGGCTGGGGCTGGGGATTCTCCCAGACAGTGATCCTTGCACATCTGGCCAAATTGCCTGGGATGGCCCAACCCCAGAGATGGGGATTCCATGGGCGTGGTTGGGCCCAGGCACGGGAGTTTCTCTTAAGAACCCTGGAGAGTCTCTTAAGAGACTGCCCTAGGCGATGACCAGGGTGGGATTCTGGGAATTAGGACCATGAGGAGGCATCATGCTCTGGCCTTGGGAGCGCAAGGATTTCAGGGATGGGGGAACAGGAATACAGTTTTTTAATTACCCAGAAACCTCTTGCTTGAAGCAGACTCCTTAGCCAACACCTGGTGTCAGAATGCGAAAGGTCTGTGATTTGACATGTGGACCGGACAGGCCTGAATCACATACACTCCTCCAAGAGCCCAAAGGCTTCCCTGCATAACAACAAGAAGCAGAAACATTCTCTGGGGCTGAACATCTGAAGACGCCAAAGCCTTCCAGGTGGGGAGCTGTGTGTGGACTGTCCTGCAGCGTCTAATGCCTATGTTATTTCCTCTTTTCCAAAGAGATTGTGTTGAATGCTTGCTGCTTCACTCAGGAAAACCTGACAACCAGACCTGCCAAACCCTGTGCAAGGACGAGGTGATCACGTGGGTGGACACCATCGGTGAGTGTGCTGGCTGGCCCCAGGTGGCCACCCCCTTAGGACCTTGGAAGGCACCTTGAGACTTTCTCTTTGTGGAGAGAAGGTGGTTTTAGCCTCGAGTTGGGAAGCACAGCCTAGGCTTCCCTGCCATGACTGTGGGCTCCCCATGAGGACACGGTACTGGAACCCTTATCCACTGCTGATGGGAGCGTCAGTGGTCCAGACGCTTTGGAAATTCGCTTGGCAGTTTCCTAAAAGATCAAATATAGAACCACCACACAATCCAACAAGTCCACTCCCAGGTGTATGTCCAAGAGAACGGGTTCCTTATGTCCACACAAATCTTCACAGCAATGTGATTCACCATAGTCAGAAATTGGAAACAACACAGACCTCTATCAACTGATACATGAAAACACAATGCGATCTATCCACACGACTGAATGCCACTGAGCCATAAAGAGGTGGGCAGTGCTGCCGTGTGGGTGAGCCATGCAGATGGCACCTGAGTGAGAGAAGCCAGGCAGAAAAGGACACATGTGAATCTGTTTAGATGAAATGCCCAATGTAGGCAAAGCCATGGAGACAGACAGTAGATTGGCGAAGTAGATTGGTGTGACCAGTGCTTGGGGAGAGGAGGGAATTGGGATTGACTATTGACAGCAATAATCTCTTCCTGAGGTGATGAAATGTTCCAGAACTAGTGGGAATGGTTGCACAACATGGTGATTTCAGTAAAACCACTGACTGTGCACTTCAAATGGTTAAAATGATGTGGGGAGAGAAAGGTTATATACCTTGAAAGGGAATGTGCATGGCAGGCTCCCCACCACCTTGGCATCTGGCTTCTGCAAACTCTGCCCAATCCCACCCCCTGCCGCGTCTCTGCCTTAGTCCTGATGTACCTCTTTGGTAGACTTCCTAGTTCCTGCCTGTCTGGTTTTGGCTTGCTGTTTTGTCAAACCATGGCTTCCGAGTACTTGAGTCATGTGTGTATCTAGCATGCATTCACTGAGCGCCGGCTGTGTACCAGATGCTGTCTGCCCCTGGGGAGCCGTGGAGAGCCCCAGTCCAGGCCCTCGCATGCCCACCTTTCTGGCCCTGCATCTGTCTTGCTGCACAGGGCCCGGCTGACCTCAGGTTCTGCCTGCAGACCCAAGCCAGTTGTCCCCAACTAGGCACACGTGGTCAGAGAAGGAAAAGTCACCTCCCGGGTCCCACGAACTGATTGGCTCGGTTTGTAGTGGTGACAGCCATTCATGCATGGCTGCTTCCCAATCCCACCCTCTGAGATGGACCAGCCGAGAAAGTTTATGTTCAAATTCATCATCTACCCTTTGCCTGCCTTCTCCTAGGCCGTTTTTTCATATGTACATGACACACTCACATTTGCTCAGTCCAGGCTATGACTAGGGGCTGAGAGAAAAAGTCCAGGCCATCGTGTCTGATGACAGCTTCCAAGTTAGAGCTCCTTTGAGCAACAGGGTTCAAAGGGCAAAGCTGAAACACACACGCTGGAACGTTACCCTTGACTTACTCTTCAGGACCCGTTTGCCGTGGCTGCCTAATTCCCTCATCCTTTGCTCCCAACTTAACTTCCCCCAGTTCCTCTCCCTCCTAGAAATCCATCTTCTAACCCGTCCCCCACCCCACCAAGCCTTGGAATGCACGTAATGCCTGGACCAGGAATTGCGATGCCTCCCCTCAGGGCTCATGCAGGGCGGGGGAGGCAGCTTGAATAAGGGGCTTCTGAATGTCAAGGAGTGAGGCCGGTGGCGGTGGCGTTGGGGGCTGGACCTGGGAATGCCCTGACCTCAGCACTGGCTCACTTTCCCTCAGGGTGTGGGTCCCAGTCTCCTGCCCAGATGTCCTCATCACGCTGTGGCTCTTTTTGACTGTACGTCCTAGGAAGGAGCTGACTCGGCCTCTGCAGCCGGCCCTCAGCCCGAGTGGCCTGGGCTGTTTCCCAAATGTGAACTCTCACTCGGTTGGGCCCCGCAAAGGAACAGGGTGGCTCTTCCTTTTCTTTATCCCTTTCATGTCCCTGGTGGGCTCCATTCACCCATCCCCACCCCCAAACCATTCAAAGTTTCTTTTATCTCATATTACCACCAGCAAACACCAAGGAGGTTTGACGATCCTCTAATGCGTTCCATGTGTCCCCAGAGCCATCTAAGCTCAGCACTGGGCCTGCGTTCTTGAGTGAGAAGCCTGAACTCCTCGTCCAATGCCCAGCCTCTCCATCAAGGCTGTCTGCCCCCCACTCTGGCCCCTTCCTTCTTTGAGGTGCTCGTCTCCCTGCCCCAACCATCAGTAACTTGGGTTGCTCAGAGAGACACACAGGACAGGACGTTCCTGCTTGCTTTTCTCCCAGTGAAAGATGACCAGGAGGCTGTGCTGTGTTTCTACAAAACTGCCAAGGACTGCGTCATGATGTTCACCTACGCTGAGCTCTCCAGTGGGAAATCCAATCTGACGGTGCTCAGGGAGCCAGGTGGGTAAGGGCCGTGAGGGCTCGGCCTCCACAGCCAGCCCTGGGCTTCTGATGGCTGATGCCATTTCCTCCTCTAGGGACATTGTCCATTCTTTCTTCATGTCTTTTTTAAATGCCAGGGAGAGGAGGGATAGAATTCCTTATGAAGAGCAGATCTGAGGCCACCGTTGCCTACTCCTAGAGTTTAGAAGAAAGATGGTGGCACAGCTGGAGACCCACTGCTGGGACAGAGCTTGGTGGGACAGGGGTCAGGACAATGGGAGGCACAAGAGGATACGACCCTGCCCCTGGGGAGAGTCTCGTCTTGGAGGATACTGAGCAAAGGATGAAAGTAACCTGCACAGCTGATGGTGGGAGCTGCTGTGTCCTGCAGGGAGGGTGGACCTGGACCATAGGGGGTGGGCAGGGCCTGGACCATCGGGGCTGGGCGGGGCATTGCTCCCATCAGGGAGCATCCTGGTATGAACTCAGCCCTGGCCAGGCCGCTGCTGCTTCCAATGTGGATTCTAAGAAGGACAGATGGAGCACTGTGTTAAACATTACTGCCTGCTGCCATGCTCAGTTCCCCGGGCCACTGAGGAGGTCAGCTTTAATACGAATGCTGACGTTCTGCCTCTGCTTGGACCCAGGGACCAACAGCCTTTGCCTTAGAGTAACTGGGACTTCTAGAGCACCCCTTACATTCTTCTTAGTGGGGAGGGAGGAGCAAAAAAAAAAATTTTCTTGCTCTCTTCAATCAATAGTGTTGCAAACAATTTTTCCAAATTGGGGCCAACCATGTAATGTGGCCTTCCTGGGGCCAGAGGCAGAAGGAAGTGTGTGGTAGCAGCCCAGGATGCTTGCCTGGAAGAGTAAGGCTTTGTTTCCAAGTGCTGTCTTTGCGGTTCTTTGAAAATAAGTACATTTGCTCCAAGGGACGCCACACTAAAGACTTACAAATATTGGCACCCAGCCCAGGTCTTGTGGAAGTGGCCTCATGCTCCCTCCTGCCTGCCGGGTCTGCTCCCGAAACCATTTACATGAAAGCTCAGCTGTGGTCCAGCGCCCCCTGCTGGAGGCCAGGCTGGGCCAGGATGTGGGGAAATGCAGCCCTGTACCAGGGCCCTCATGCCTACTTTGCTACCAGCTTGCTGTGTGACCTTGGAACAGTCCCTTTTGGAATCTGCACGTTGGGGAAACCTTCCCGCCTCCCACCCCAAGTTCCCTAGAAACAATGTGAGGATGGGGGTGGGGGTGGAAGACCCTTGGAAGGGATGCACCTTTCATTTCAGACATGCCTGAGGCTGGGGGAGAGGGGCGTGGTGCTGGTGGCTCTGCTCACCGTGTCTCCTGGTCCCCTCCAGAGTGTGGGACCGCTCCCAACGCCATGACCATCCTCTTGGCTGTGGTCGGCAGCATTCTTCTGATCGGGATTGCGCTCCTGGCCATCTGGAAGCTGCTCGTCACCATCCACGACCGGAGAGAGTTTGCAAGGTTCCAGAGCGAGCGATCCAGGGCCCGCTACGAAATGGTAAGCTGGGAGGAAGCAGGAAGGAGAAGGGACTTCGGGCCTACAGGCCTGACTGAGTTCAGCCTTACGTTAGCGATAAAGGTCTGCAAACATCGTTGGCGTTAAAATCAAAGATTCAACACCTGAAAGGCGGTGCCCAGTTCTGGGCAGCGAGAATTGCACAGCCCCGGTGTGGAATGGTCTGTGCAGAGCCCTTCCCCAGGCCCAGATCAGAAGGGTCATGGAGGCCGAGGTGCCAGGCACAGCTGCAGTAGGAAAAGTCTGGCCAGTCTCGGAGAGCCATCCATAGGAAAGGAGCTCAGCTTCTTTTAGTCTATTACAGTATTCATACACCTAAGTCCTGTCACCAGGCAGTCTGCAGGTTCCTGAAGGACTGAGCGCACAGTAGGCACCCGTTGGATCCCCAGAGTTAGTTTCTGCTAAAGCTGGAAGGGACTTGAGAGACCACCTACCCAACCCCTCATTCCAGAGATGAAGAGTGGAGGCTGAGAGAAGGCGAGGGACTCTCCCAGGGACACAGCTGTCCTGGAGCCCAAGGCCGTCGCCTCTCACCTTTGTGCACTGCGTGGGCCTGGCCTTGGCTTACTGGGTGGCTGACCTGGGAAGGCGTCCAGGGCCTGAGGCTGTTGGTTTGAATGAATGAACTAACTTCAGTGTCCTCTTCCCTTCTGGGTTCTGTAGGCTTCAAACCCTCTGTACAGGAAGCCCATCTCCACACACACCGTGGATTTCACCTTCAACAAGTTCAATAAATCCTACAATGGCACAGTGGACTGATGTCTCCTCCTCCTGGGGCTGCTGGGAGGGGTACTCACGGAAAAGTCAGACTGAAATGCCTCGAACAGCTGCTCGACTTGATCCTGCTAGGTAGGCAAGCACAGAGAAGACCCTCCAGCGAGCCTGGGCAAGGAGCCCGTTGCCTATGCGGCAAGGTGTGGAGCCACGCGAGGTGGCGTCCCCTCCAAGCCCGGGAAAAGTGAGGGGACCTGGACTCTCCCAGCTTCCCCAGCTCGATGTCTCAGTGAAGTGCTGAGATGCTGGGCTTCCCCCGCCTTCCAGGAGGACTGGGCCTCCACCCAGCCAGATGAGAAGGCTACCGAGAAGGGCCAGTGTTTGTGAGACCAGCTTACAGTCCGGCCTTTTTCACATTGATCATTTTTATATGCAATAAAAAGATCGCGCATTTATGGTGTAATTCTGATCACTGAGAGTTTCCTGCCTGGTGTCCGTGCCTCGCACAGAGGTGTTGGTAAAAGGGTTGTTGAGATGCCTGTGGCTGGTACCTAGCTTGCAAATGTCAATGTTCCTCTTCTGTCCATGTTTGTTTAGTACTTTTATCATGAAAAGGAAAGAGGTTGTTGGGATTGGAAGTAAAGATTAAAACCAAAAGAGCTGGTGTTTGCCTGATATTCTCTACAATGTGTGTGTCCCTTTCTCATGGCCTTGAGTGGTGCCCCAGTGGGGATGGAAATGACCATGTACTTCCCCAAGGACAGGACGTAAGCCAGTCCAATACTCCAGACCCAGGCTGTCAAGCAAGCATGAGAGGCTGGGGTGGTAGGGGAAAGTGTAAGGGAGCCCTGAGCAGGTGCCTTCGGCCCCTCCTGGCTTTTGCTGAAAGACAGTTCCAGGCTAGATACTGTGCAGACCACCCCCTCAGGTGTCCCTGCCCTGATCCAAGGTGCTGAGGCTGGAGATAGATTGTGCAGACGAAGAGTGTTGAGCTGTGGCTCCCACACAAAGTCACTTCTTTTTTTTTTTTTTTTTTTGAGTTGGAGTCTCACTCCGTCACCCAGACTGGAGTGCAGTGGCTGCTCCCGGCCACCGTAGCCTCGACCTGCTGGGCTCTGGCGATCCTTCTGCTTCAGCCTTCCAAGTAGCTGGAACTACAGGCGTGCGCTACCACGCCCGGCTAATTTTTGATTTATTGTAGAGATGAGGTCTCGCCAAGTTGCCCAGGCGGGTCTCGATCGCGTGGGCTCAGGCAATCCACTCACCTCGGCCTTG